>CBVK0100925885.1:0-13575 GCA_900067695.1 Picea abies | reverse complement strand
GCACTCGGGATTTTTAAAAACCTACCATAGGGTCAAGAATGATTTTTTTTGGGATGGCCTTAAAACTGATGTTCAAAGGTTTGTGGAAAAATGTTTGGTTTGCCAACAAAATAAGGTGGAAACAATTAAGACTCCAGGTTTTTTACAACCATTAGCCATCCTAGGTCAGTGCTGGGAGGAGGTTTCCATGGATTTCATCATAGGGTTACCGAAGTATGAAGGAAAGAGTGTCATCATGGTGATTGTTGATAGAATGACCAAGTACACACACTTTTGTGCACTCTCTCATCCCTTCAAAGCTAGTACAATTGCCACCGCATTCATGGAGACAATTCAAAAGCTACATGGCAAACCAAAGATTATTGTAAGTGACAGAGATCCCATCTTCACCAGACATTTTTTGACAAAATTATTTTCTTGTTTGGGTACTCAATTGGCTCATAGCTCATCCTATTATCCTCAATCTGATGGACAAACCGAGATGGTGAAAAATGTCTAGAAGGATACCTTCGTTGCTTTGTCTTTGATAAACAAACACAATTGTTCAAATGGTTACCCTTGGAAGAATGGTGGTATAACACTTCCTTTCATACTGCAAAAAAAATGACACCATTTATGGCACTCTATGGATACCACCCTCCTTGCATCACTTCTTCTCTAAAAGAAAAATCTAAGGTTCAATTAGTGGAAGATCACATTGAGCATCAACAAAAAGTTCTCCAAATATTAAAAGACAACCTGACCATGACACATAATCACATGAAACAACAAGCAGATCAACATCGTAGCAAAAGAAGTTTTGAAGTAGGGGATTGTGTGTTTTTAAGACTACAACCATACAAACATATGTCCCTCAAGCAATCCAAGAACGATAATAAATTATCACCAAATTAATATGGCCCTTATAAGGTGTTGCAAAAGGTTGGTACTATGGCATACAAATTGGAGTTGCCTGCATCTTCACGAATACTCCCAGTTTTCCATGTTTCATGCTTAAAGAAGGTTATAGGTGACAAGATCCCAGTTCAAACTTTATTGCCAAAAACTTGACGAGGAAGGAAAAATCATATTGGATCCTGAAGCCATCACTGACACAAGAATTTGCCAACTAAGGAATAGATCCATTTCAAAGTATCTCATTAAATGAAGGAAACTACGGGCTGAAGATTCCACTTGGGAAGATGAGTATTTTATACAGAAGCATCCAGACTTACTCAAGCATTGCGAACAATACTTTTCTTAAGGGGAGGGGCATGCTAAGCCCTAAATAGTGGCTCATTACCCCTTAATTGGTTTATTTATGTCGGCTTTAGTCCATTAGTTGTAATTATACCTCATAGTCTCCTATATATACCAAGGATACATTTTCATTTGGAATCATCTTGTAATTGAACATTTATGTGGGCATAAGGAGGTTGCCCCCTTGAAGAGGCTTATTATCTGAATTTATCTCTATTTCAAGGTGTTGAGTACTTATTCTGAGGTTTTTCTATGCTATATTTGTTGATGTTTAGACAACATCGGGAAGACATTTTCTAAAGATAATAATTAATAATATAATTATTATTGATTATTAAATATCATATATAATAAGTAATAATAAATAGTTATTGATTATTCAAGGGACACATCCTTTCATGGATGGCCACCTTATGTTCCCTATATATGGAGCACTCATTATTGTAATAATACATCGAATATATCTCATATGAAGAAAAACAACAATATTTATATTTGGTTCCTAACATTATGAATCAAGGAAGTTGAAGGAGCATGAAAGACACTATGCCACTCATGATTTGGAGTTTGAAACCATAGTGCATGCCTTGAGGAAATGGAGACACTACCTCATGGGGAAATGGTTTGAACTGAGGAGAGACCATAATGGTCTGAAATATTTATTTGATCAACCAACTCTAAATGTTAGGCAAAGAAGATGGTTATAATTTCTAAGTGAATATGACTTTGATATAAATCATATCAAGGGGAAAGAAAACAAAGTGGTTGATGCACTCAGAAGAAGAGTGCATGAATTGCATGCTACATCCATTAGCATGTACCAATCAGATTTGAAACACATAATTTTAGAGGTTGCAAAATTAGATTTGCAATACAAGGAATTAGTGGAAAAAATACACCAAGGTAATCTGTAGCAGAAAATTGAAGAATACAAGCTAGATAATGATGAAATTCTCATGTACAGGGGCATAATTTATGTTCCAAATTCCCAAGAATTGAAAAATCTGATATTGGGAGAAATGCATAATGTACCTTATGCTGGGCACCAAGGTTATCAAAAAACTATTGCAGCTGTCAAGAGCCAATATTATTGGTTAGGAATGAAGAAAGAAGTTGCTGATTTTATTGCCAAATGTTTGGAATTTCAAAGGGCAAAGGCTAAACATAGACACCCAACTGGTTTGCTACAACCATTACCCATTCTTGAGTGGAAATGGGAAGTTGTAACAATGTATTTCATCACCAAAATGCCCAAAACAAACAAGCAACATGATTCTATCATAGTAGTGGTGGATAAGCTTACTAAAGCTGCCCATTTTATTCTAGTTAAGCTCACTCACAAGGAAGCCAACATTATTGATATTTATATGAGAGAAATTGCTCAATTACATGGCATACCCAAGACAATTGTGTTTGACAGAGATCCAAAATTTACCTCAAATTTTTGGAAGGGATTATTTAATGGATTTGGAATAAATTTGAATTTTAGCACAACTTATCATCCAAAATCAAATGGACAAACAGAGAGGGTGAATCAAGTGATTGAGGATATGCTGAGGATGTATGTGATGGATAAACCATCAAAATGGGAAGACTAACTACACTTAGTAGAGTTTTCTTATAACAATGGGTACCAAACATCTCTAAATATGAGCCCATTTGAGGCACTTTATGGCAGGAAGTGCAACACACTGGTAAGTTTGGATAACCCAATAGATAGAGCAGTGGTTGGGCCAGATTTACTCAGGGAAATGGAGAAGAAAATGTTAAAAATAAACAAAATTTAAAGGATACCCAAGACAGGTAGAAAATTTATGCTGATACGGGAATAACTCACAGGGAATTTAAAGTGGGGGACCATGTATTCTTGAAAGTGAAGGCCGAAAAACGTTCCTTGAAGTTGGGAAATTGTTCAAAGTTGGCAGCTCACTATTGTGGGTCGTTTGAAATCCTAGAGAGGATTGGTCCAGTATTTTATATGATTGCATTTCCTGCATCTATGTCTGTTCATAATGTATTCCATCTATCATTGCTCAAGAAATATATACCTGATGCTAATCATGTTATTAATTGGAATGTGACTCAGGTGGAGCAATAAGATGCTTTCCAAGTGCATCTGCTATGCATTATGGACCGAAAAATAAAATATGTCCAGAATCTAGCCATAGGGCTTGTAAAGGTCCAATGGACCTAGTACGATCCCGAGGAGGCTACTTGGGAGCATGAGGATGCAATGTGGGCAGAATATTTGCATATTTTTTAGGATTTTTGAAATTTGTATTGTATATGTGTACATAATGCATTGAGGAAAATGCATAAATAAGGGGAGGGGATTGTAATATTCCTAGGCCAAACCCAATTGTAAATGTAAATACAAATGTACGTCAGTTGGTGAGATGTTTGATATCATTTTTGTATGCACCTTTCATGGCATAGTGAGTGCACGTACTATGCAATAAAATGATGAAGTGTGCACATTCCAAGATATCGCACACAACAACTTAAGTGCACACAATTTTGAGGCCAGGGAGCCTTTGTGTATATGTTGTGTTTTATAGGCTGGTGAGCCAGTCATTATAAGCTAGGAGGCTTATGTTTGTAATAGGCCAGAGAGCCTAGATGTTAAAGTTCAGTGTGCCTATTTTTGTTTATGTCCCATCATTAATATAAAATACATCGTTGCACGCAGACCGACCATGATAAAAGAGTATGGGGGATAAAATCCACTAGTTGGGGAAAGAGGGTGGCTAAAAGTTAAGGAAAAGGGGCTAAGCTAGGGAGATTAAGCCAAAAAGGAATATTATAATAATATTTCTTAAGTATAAAGTATGGATAAGTATTTTATTCTAAGTTCTAAGGATGGGGACAAGTGGGCCAAAGTAGCTCCCAACATGACAAGAGTCAAGTTGGGAACATGCATACATATAGTTTGGAATTAGTTCATTTTCCATCATTTAGTCATCCATTCAATCATTCCAGGATCATTCACTCACTCAGTGAGTCATCCTCTGTACCTTCCTGTCATTGTACCTGAACCTGTATTCGTACCCATACCTGTTTGTGTAGTTGGTTAGCTTGGGAGCTGGACTGAAGAAGCAGGTTGTCATGCCCATGGGATATTGAATAGGAAAGTTGTTAGGCCTGTGAGAAATCTCTATGGGTGAGTGAATTGCTAGGAATTGATTTCCCGAAGGTGATAAAATACAACTACAGGGATTTGAGACTTCCTGTCTGGCCTGTTGTTGAAGCCCAGAAAGGAAGTGGGGTAGCCAAAGGATTGTTGAGAAGAGAAGGGGCACACTTCCTGGGGTGGGATAGGCATGTGGGGAATGAGATACTGCAGGCTGTTAATTTGATTTGGCACCTGTGAAAGAGTTTTTCTTGTTGTCTATGATCCATTAGCCTGGTTAGGAATACCTTTACCTGAGTGGAGTTTAGTCCTAGCTCGGGGGTGACCCACTGCTGAGAGTGATGAGTAGTGTGGTATAAGGCTGGGAGGTTCGTGGAAGGTTTTCATGCAGTTGGTGATATTCTTACCAAAATAAGTGTCAATTGTGTGATAAATTACATGCTGCATTATTATTTACGTGTTTATTTTTATGGGTTTATCCTATGTGTGGTTTACAACTATCTTTATATTTATGGGAATTTCCTATATATGATTCATGTATATGTTTATTGTTATTTCAGTATGAATCTGTGCATGTACAAAAAGTATTTTTCTTTTTACGTTTTATATATAAATGATCCAGGAGGCTCCCAAGGTTCAGAAAATGCTCAAAAATCAAAGTTCTCAGAATTGAATGAAACAAATTCCATTGCGACCGGATCATTGCACTAATTTCAACAGTATATTTACTTTCTCAAATGGACGCTGTATGTGAGAGTTATTGTACTCTGATCGTTTTCTCAAACAACTAAAAAGTCAAAGGACTGGCAAAAAGTCAATGCTGATGTCAACATGACGACAACATGACATCACCTCATGATGCAAACTTGGACCAATGGTATTGTGACATGTGGTAGCAGTTGACTGGGCATATGTGGATGGCAGATCCACTCAGAGGTTGACATGTGGCACTTTGCTGACAAATGAAGAAGTGCCACATGGCTGAGACATGGGCTGCCACGTGGCACCTAGTCAGGGTCGAATGGCAAGTGTTAAAAATGTTTGGGGGTCCATGGGTTTTGAACCCAAGACCACCCACCAAGCCAAGAACCTTAAGGAGAGCACTAACACCAACTCACCCCACATGTCACTTGTTAAATAATATGCATTTAATTTTATTTAAAGTGTAATATATTACTATGTGGGCGGAAGGGGGCTGGGGCTAAGCCCTAGCCCATGGTTTTATGGTATTATGTGACCCTGTTTGGGAGCGTGTGCCCATGCTTTGGGGGCTTAACCTTATCCTAAATTTAAAAGTGGGTTTTTAAGCCTGTTTATGTAATTTTTAATTGATTCTGATTGATATTTAGCCCAGAAAATGGATTTTTGAGGATTTTGGGCCATTTGAAGGGGGATTTGATCCCAAAAAGAGGCCATATCTTGAGGGATGTTGGGATTCCTCATCTAAGCCTAAAAATCTATATAAACCAGGATTTTTGAAGCTTGTAGGAGACTTTTTTGATGTAGGGTTTTGAAGGAGAAATTTGTAAATTTTGGCCTTTTCTCATGTTTTGAGAGGCGTTTTTCTCATCTTGTTGAGAGGATTTTGATGGTGCATGCATGAATATGAGCAAGGAGGTCTTGAAAAATAGACATGAAGCATGTAATGTAACATAAAAGAACATTGTAAGAGAACATTTGAGCATTTTAAAGAGCAATAAAGAGGTCCTCCACTTGGAAGCGGGCCTAGAGACGTAGCCAACAATTGGTGAAATCTGTTATCAACCTCTTGTCTCTATTTCTCTTTCTGTTTTGCTGTTCTATTCTCTTCATTTGCAGAATGAATATTAATGGCTGATCTCTTTATACATTAATAAGCATAAAGTAAAAGTCACATTTGATATTCCACAAACAAGATAACAAGTTTATGTATTTCACATTCTTAACGATCTGATGCAAAAAGTACATTAAACTGACTTGCAATTTATTAGTAATACCTTCATTTTTGGATCAAATTTATGGTATCAGAGCATTTGGTTTTGAATGTTTGACATGAATTGCAAGCATTGGATGCTCATGAGAGAAAAAATCAAGTGAGGAGAAGGCCAACTTGAGGCTCTTGACACAGAGATTCAAAGGCGACCGCATAAGCAAGAAATGTCTTCAAAACAGAAATCGGGTCTCTTCAAATCTGAAGATGATTTCTTTGAGGACTTTAAATTGATGCAAGCCATGGTAGAGGAGCTTTACCATGAAAGAGGTCAGCGAAGGAATCCAAAAGTTGAAGAAGGTGAATCTTCAATAAGAGCAGAAGGAGGAGTTGGAGGTGGTGGACCTTTGGAACCTTCTTCTCCTTCATCCTCATCATCTAATAATGAAGCAAGTGTACATTCCTCCAAGGATAAGAAAACAAATCATCATTATTCTAATATGCCATTATTAAAGTTAGATGTAAAGTTTCAATTACCCACTTATGATGGTGAATTAGATGCAAAAAATCTCTATAATTGGGTGAGACAATTAGAAGTCTATTGCAGGATACAAAAGATTGTTGATGACGAAACTAAGATCCAACTATCAAGTCTCGAAATGGGAGGCACAACTCTCATATGGTGGGAAAGCAGAACTAGAGATGATTTTAAGAAAAGTCATAAAACAATCTCTTCCTGGAATGATTTTGTTATTGCATTAAAACAACAGTTTTACCCTTCAACTTACATGCAACAAGAAATGATGAATTGACAATGTTTAAGGAAATCAAAAGGTCAAAGTGTACAAGAATATACTCAGATATTTCGTAAGAAAGATTTAAATTTGGGTATTCCATTATATACACAAGAGACACTCCTAAAATATATCAATGGTTTACATTTTTATCTTAAGCACACTATTCTTATGCCAAATCCTTCTAACTTTGATGAAGTATGTGTACAAGCCATTCACATTGAATCCAGTAAAGGGAATGTTGGTGATAGTGTTTCTACAGATACTTGGCAAAGAAAGGATGTAGGGAAAAAGAAAGAGAAGAAGACATGCACAATAAGAAAGGAGAAGCCTACTTGCAAGCATTGCAAGAAAGTAGGCCATGATGAAGATCGTTGTTGGGTTTTGCATCTAGACACGAAGCCAAAGAAGTATGCCAACCAAGGAAGAAAGAATACTATAGCTATGACAATTCAAGTGGATCTTGGATCAGATTCCAGTGATGAGACACAGGTTGTAGCTATGGGAATCCGAGGTATAAATTTTGTTGCAAGTTCTATCTCTTCTAGTTTAGTTGATGTAAATGATGAGTGTAAAAGGAGTGAACTTTTCCACATAAGGGTTATAACACATAATGTTAAAGTTGATACTCTTGTAGACAGTGGATCACAATCCAATATAATTAGTGGAGATGTTGTAAATAAATTGGGACTTGAAACTAAGTCACATCCAAAACCATATCCATTGGGATGGATATGTGGTGATAACAATTTACAAGTAACCAAGCAATGTAAAATCAAGTTTTCAATCACTTCTAATTATGTTGATGAAGTAGAGCTTGATATAGTGCCACTGGACATACGTAGAATTGTATTGGGAACCCCATACCTTTATGATAGGAAAGCCATATTCTATAGGGAGGAAAATAAATATTGCTTCAAGAAAGATGGGAAGGAGTACATTGTTCGTGCTCATCGCATGAAAACTGATGGGTCTTTTTCAGCTATAGGGCAGTTGAAAAGAATGGTAAATGCAAGCAAAATTTTAACACTTATGTCTATAACAAAACATGAAGTTAGTGATGCTAAACATGAGATGATTCCATATGTTTCAAACGGTCATGAAGTGTCACTGGAGGTACAACATAAGGTTCAACTGCATAATTTGATTACTGTTCCTGTTCAAAAGGGGAAGCATGTTTTGTCATTTTCATTTGCATACTTAGTATTGTTGATTAGTTTATTGCTATTTAGTGGTGTATGGCTGCAATGTGCGACAAAGAATGTAGATGATTGTGCGATAAATGAAATGATTACTTTGATAAACAATGCTATCTCAGTTTTAATGTTTGTTGTGATTAGTCAGGTGATCATTATCCCAACAGAGAGGATGGATGATACAAGACAAATTGGGGAGGCAGTACCCTCACTTCTTACCTAAGTAAAAGCGGACTTTTGGTGGTCCAAAAGCTTCCAAAGTGGGGAGGAATGATCTAGGAGGCTCCCAAGGCTCAGAAAATGTGTTGGAGTTACTTCACACACACCTAGGATTTCTTTTTCCTAAGGTTTTTATTTTTTAATTAGTCATTATCCAGTTTCCTATATTTTAGGAGAGAATATTCCACCTGGAGAATATTCTCTTTCAGTTCACACTTCCGTTTGACTAGTTGATTTGAGTTTAGATGTTGCATTGGGATCATCACCATGCAACATTGGGATCATCACCATGCTAATTCGACCTTGCCTTGGTACCATCACCAAAGTGGTGCATTAGCCTTGATTCCTTGAGTTAACTCCTCACTACTTTCTGTTCAGTCAGTTAATTGAAGACTAGTTGACTAGTTAACTCAACTAGGTGGCAGTTCACTCCCGTAACTGCCTAAGAGACTAGAGTAGGTGGTAGTTCACTCCCATAACTACTGGTGTGTGTTCAGATCACTCTAGACCACCACTATGGAAACTTGGTTCACCTCAAGTCGAACTCATTGAGTTATACAGAGTATATCATGTGTAAATGATTCATTATTCATAATGGTCAATGAGAATTCTATCCATTCTTTCTCTCCTTCTTCTTCTTTTTCCAATTCTCTCTGCAAATGTGTGCATCATTGTTTAGATAGATATATTCTATGAAGGTCAACACATTTACATGGTATCAAAGCCGACGGACTGCTAAGCAAAAGCTACCAAAATTTTTTGCAGGTACAAAAGATTGAAGACAACGGAAAGATGGAATTCCAAAAAGAATTCATTCTTACACCTTACAACTATTTTGCATGGAAGGAGAAAATAGCCATACATCTCCGATCTAGAGGGTTGTATAGATTAACCATGAATACAGATACAGACTCGACATCAGCCATAGAAAAATCCAAGTACTTAAATCGCATGGATGAGGCACTCAGAACAATTTGCAGTCTTATTTCTCCCGATCTCCTTTTTCACATATCTTCTTGTAAGACTCCCAATGAAGACTGGAAAATATTGGAAGGGATATTTGGAAAATAGGATGAGATGTGGGGATGCATGCTGGAGGTGGAGCTGCTCACATTGGATCCAAAAAGATTCGACAATATCCAAGATTTATTTACAAAATTCAAGGATTTATTGTCGCAACTCAAAGCTTGTGGGGTTGATAAATCGATAGAGGAGAAACAAATGGTTTCACCATTCTCTCCAAGTTTGGACCTGAATTCTCTGTATTCATATCCACATTCCATATTTTCAAATTCACCTCTGGAGCCACCTAGAAGATGCCTTCTCTTGAGGACTTTATCGAATCCCGGACATAAGAGCAAACCAAGCTCATCAACATGGGCACAATCAAAGGTCCAAGGGTGCATGCACTCACTGTGCATGATGGAAGCCACAAATATCAGAAATATAAAGATAAAGATAAGTGGAAATCTCATGCACATACAAAGAAGGAAGGGTACACAAAACCCTTCACCGATGCCTCCGGATCCAAAGGAGAAAAGGGAAGAAAAGGAGAGAAATGCACATACTATCACAAAGGATTCCATTCAGAATCTGCATGCATGAAAAAACAAATAGATCTGATGTCTCAGATACTTCAACAAAACAACCTTGGAGATCGCATCCATGAGGGTGCAAAGAAGAAGAAGCCAGAAGATCCGAATTCCAAGAAAGACAATTCTAGCCATGCCTTGATTGCAATCAACTCCTCTCCCAATGCTTGGATCGTAGATTCAGGAGCATCACATCACATGGCTGCCTCAAAAGCAATCTATTCTTCTTTGGATGCATGCAAAGGTCCTCCTATTCTGATGGGGGACAACTCTTCTATCGAAGTCACCAGCAAAGGAAGGATTGAACTCACCAACGAAAGCTTCGAGAACGTGCTGCATGTTCCCAAGCTTTCTGTCAACCTTCTCTTCGAGTATCAAATGACGAATTCCGGAACTGGAAAGAAATTCGTATTCACACCAAATTCCGTGGACATATACGACATGAAAACCAACTCCAGGGTTGCTACCAGTGAGGTAACTCATTAGTCTATATTGTATACATTTTCTGAATTCATTGAACCTGATTCTGCTTTACTTCTTACTCATGCTGATGAAAGTAGTAGGATATGGCACAGAAGGTTTGGACATTTGAATTTCAGATGCATGCAACATCTTAGCAAGCACATATTAGTTTATGGTCTACTAGACATCCTCTTCTCCAAGGGAGTATGTGAGGGATGTGTTCTTGGAAAACACCCTCAAGAGAAATTCGTTAAAGGAAAGTCTTAGCAAGCTTCCATGCGTTTAGATATGATCCACAGTGACCTCATGGGTCCTTTTCCACATCCATCGATGAGAAAAGTGAGGGTTGTTCTCATTTTTGTTGATGATTTCTCATGTTTTACTTGGATCTACTTTCTCAGGAAAAAATTCGAGGTCTTTCAACACCTCAAAGATTTCAAAGCTTTGGTTGAGACACAGTCCGGGAAGAAGATCAAAGTCCTCCGAAATAATAATGGGGGAGAGTATGTGAATCATGAGATTCATAATATTTTCCATGAGGTAGGGATTCAATTGTAGCATACAGTTCCCTACGCTCCACAACAAAATGGAGTTGCTGAGCGGAAAAACAGATCTTTAAAGGAGATGGCATCTTAGATATTGCATGCAAAGTCACTACCATAGAGACTATGGGATGAAGCACTTAACTATGAAACATACATCCAAAACATATCTCCTCATAGATCTGTCAAGGATAAGACCCCCTACGAGGCTTAGAGTGGCCTCAATCCAGAAGTGGCCCACTTTCACATTTTTGGTTCACGTGCATGGGCCCGGATTCCATCTGAAAAGAGGAAGACACTTGATTCACAGAGCACTGAGTGCATTTTTGTTGGATACCCCAACGGTGTGAAGGGATATCGGCTTATTGATATTTCCTCGGAACAACTCATCATTGAGTGTAGTGTCCAATTCGAGGAAAGTGTCTCGCATGTACCTCAACAGTCACATGCAGACACCTTCACTCTTCCACCTGTCCGAGATGATAAACATGCACATGATGACTCTTCTTCAAATGAGAGTTCTGATTCAAAGGACTCAGATGATTCAGATTCAGAGTCAGTACAGTTAGATGCAGAGTCAAAGTATGCAGATGCAGTTGCAGAGCCAGAGAAAAGGCCCAAGTGGGCACAAACTACTCTTCAGGATGCAGGGGATCTCGTTGGTGATCCAACCAATACTAGGAGAACTCGATCTGATTTCGAGGATCCTCCTATTGAACTCACTGCCACTGAACCATTGCCTTTCAGGCATCTTTTCTTGGTTCAATCTTTAGATCCACAGTATTATGGTGAGGCTACTGGAAATCCCTTTTGGGAATCTGCAATGCAGGAGGAGTACAACTCCCTCCTCAAGGAATAGACTTGGGATCTAGTTCCCCTTCCTTCTGGGAGGAAACTTGTCAGATGCAGATGGGTCTACAGGACCAAGAGCACAACGGATGGATAGATCAGTAGATACAAATCCAAGATTGTCACCAAAGGCTTTCAACAAGTTCATGGTATTGACTATGATGAGACCTTCGCTCCAATAGAGAAGATGGATTCCATACAATTGACACTTGCCATTGCAGAAGCCAAGGGATGAGAATTCCATCAGATGGATGTGAAGAATGCATTTCTTCATGGTGATCTCTCTGAGGATATCTACATGGATCAGCCCCAGGGATTTATGCAGGACTCATCTTTGGTTTGTCGACTAAAGAAGTCACTTTATGGCCTCAAGCAGGCTCCGAGGGCATGGTATGCCAAGATGGACTCCTACCTGTTGTCATATAAATTTGTACATTTTAAATCAGACCCGAATGTATACATGCTTAGGATGACTGATTCACTTCTACTTTTAGTTCCGTATGTCAATGATTTGTTGATCACCGGTTGCTCGACTTCAGTGATAGCTGCAGTCAAGAGGATTCTTCATGACAGGTTTTTGATAATGGACATGGGTCCGCTACAATTCTTCCTTGGACTTGAGATCAGTCAGGATGCATCAGACATCAAAATGTCTCAAGCCAAGTATGTACAAGATCTCCTTGAGAGATTTCACATGACAGACTGCAAGTCTGCTACGACTCCTTTCCTATCAGGAGTCAAACTTGAGGATGGCGGGGAGACTCCACTGGTTGACAACATACTATATAGACAACTAGTAGGGAGCTTGTTGTATCTCACACACTCCAGACCATACCTCTCATATGCAGTTGGCGTAGTTTCCAGGTTCATGCAGGAGATGCATGAGCTACATTGGAAAGTTGCAAAGAGTATCCTTTGATACATATAGGGCACCATCACCTTTGAGATTTATTATGTAGCAGACTCTACATTAGATGTCATTGGGTTTACTGATTCCGACTGGGCTGGTGATAGCATTGATTGCAAGTCCACATATGGTTACTCACTCAGTCTTGGTTCTGGGCCTATCTGTTGGTCGAGTAAGAAGCAAGCTGCCATTGCTCTATCTTCAGCCGAGACAGAGTACAGAGGGGTATTTAACATAACCATTCAGGCTATGTGGCTACAACATTTTCTCACTGAGTTGGGCATTCAGTTTCATCGACCGATCGTCATATGGTGTGACAACCAGAGCACTCTGAATTTCTGTAGAGATCCAGTTCAGAGGCAGTGGATGAAGCACATCGAGATCCACATGAAATACATCCAGGACTTGGTATAGGAGGGGATCATTGACTTACAATTCTTTCCTTCAGCAGAACAGATGACATATATTTTCACTAAAACCTTCACTGAGCGAAAATTCCATTCTCTGCGAGGTCGTCTTGGAGTGAAGGACACAGTTTCCTAGCAACTGTAGTTCTTTTTTTTTTTTTACATACATTGTACCTTGAGTGGGGGTTTTTCCCATGAGGTTTTCCCTCTTTCCTCACTTTATTTCCAGTGTATCTTTTGTACTTGGGTTCCTAACATGGCCTTGTTGCTAGGACCCAATCTTTATTTTCACCATAGTGATGTTCAGGGGGGGTGTTGGAGTTACTTCA
>CBVK0100925847.1:0-19844 GCA_900067695.1 Picea abies | reverse complement strand
CGGTCTGCTGAGGAGCATCAGGTTACTATTGGCCTCATATTTTCAGAGATGCTAAAACCTATGTATCCAATTTTGATGAATGTCAATGAATGGGTAAGCCTATTGCACGAGACCAAATGCCACTTCAATCCCAGGTAGTCATTGAACCATTCAAGAAATGGGAATTATATTTTGTAGGGCCCATTAGCCCTGCATCTAAAAAGAAAAAGTATATACTTGTATGCACTGACTATGTGACTAAATGGGTTGAAGAAAAGGCTTTACCAGCTGCAAGTGAACAATCAGTGGTAGATATCCTTTTTAATGATATCTTTACTAGATTTGGTGTACTGTAAGAAATTGTGACTGATCAGGGAACTCAATTTACCTCTCATATAGTCAAAGCTGTTACAGAACAGTACCAAATCAAACATAGGAAATCTACACCCTATCATCCATAAGAAAATGGACAAGTAGAATCCACCAACAAAGTTATTGAGTCCATTCTTACCAAAACAGTATAGCAGCACCATAAGAATTGGGCTAACAGATTATTAGAAGCCTTATGGGCTTATAGAATCACCTGGAGGAATACAACGGGACATACACCTTATGAGTTAGTGTATGGGAAGCATGTGCTTCTCCCCATAGAATTTCAGATCAAAACCTTCAGGACTGGAGTACAAGTTGGCATGAACTTGGATGAAGCCCAACAACAAAGACTCTTGCAGCTTAATGAGTTGGATGAAACTAGGTGGGAAGCACTTCAAATGACAACCCTCATTCAAGAACAGAGAACAAAATGGCATGACAAGTATCTCAAAAAGAAAAATTTTCAACAAGGAGATTGGGCCCTATTGTATGACAGCAGATTCAAGAACTTCAAAGGTAAGTTAACCACTCGTTGGATGGGACCTTACGAAATTGATACTATCTACGATAATGGTTCAATCAGGATAAAGACAATTGATGAACAACATACACCACTACTTGTGAATGGCCACCGGTTGCGAGTTTACAACAAACCTCTATCGAAAGAAGAATTCCTGACTCGTATACTACAGAATTCAGACATGCAGATGATCAGTAAGGAAGGAGATCCTCCTACTAACCCACATTGATTGATTGGTTTATTTGAAACATTTTTTACATAGGTGTGGATCAAATTTTGTTAATAAGCTGAAGGTAACAAAAGACTCTTACCTCCTTTTGTTTTACTTTCGCAATTTTTCTTTTATTTTGTAACCAAATTTTTATAATCTATTTGATCCTTCATGAAACTTGCTAAACATCAGTTGTAGGCATCAACAATATTTTGTTTTGTTTCGGTACCAGAAATATTTTTCTGGTCCAGTACCAGTATGATACCAGTCTGGTACTAGAGTCTGTCCTTCTACAACACTATCAAGACATATTGACAAAGCATATTTCAAAATCTTATGTCAATTAATCTGAAGTATGAAGCCATGCAACAACCACTTAAGATGGAACCACGAAGCCAAAAGCACTATCAAATGGAAGCCCTTTTGTTGACAACTAAAGGGAAGTATTTTAATTTCTTTTGGTTTCGTTGCTGAGAAGAACTTTAATTTATTTTGGTTCTGTTGCTGAGAAGTATTTTAATCTCTTTTGGTTATGTTGCTAAGAAGTATTTTAATCTCTTTTGGTTTTGTTGCTGAGAAGAACTTTAATTTCTTATGGTTCTGTTGTTGATTTCTTTTGGTTCTGTTGTTGAGAAGAACTTTAATTTCTTTTGGTTATGTTGCTTAAAAACAAAATAAAGAGAGGGACACAATTGATTGCTCAAAGAACCATAATCCACTTTAAAGACTAGAAGCTTCCTTTACCCAGTATTTTAGCATCGTTTAAAGGAAAAAATATATTAGCCTATAAGAAACTATCTCACCCTAACCAGACTTCAATAGTATTCATTGGATTATCTTATTAAAGAGTAGCATATGAGTATATGAACAGTCTCTACCATGGGCACACTACCCAAAAATTTATGGCAGAGGATGTACCAGTACCCTAAGGAAACTTTAGGTCATTCTCTTATGGACAACTTTAGACAAAATTATACATCTGGATCACTCTAAAGAAATAACATGCATAAAAGTTTTTTTTTCCTTCAGACAAATCTTTAAAATACGTACAAAAGAAGAGTATATGCCTTCCAACCCAATACCATACCACCCTATAAAAAGGTTTTAAGACAAGCCTCCCCTATCACCGTGCAAAGCACTCTTTAATTCAAACCAAAATAGGTGACTATGGATAGGAAGCCTCTGATGGAAAAATGGTTTAAGAGACTAACCCATCAGGATACTAAACAGGTCTATTGGCAGAGGGTACCGGTCTATGGTATGACTAGGCAAACCCATCAGGGTACTGAACAGGCATGTTGGCAATGGGGCATTCTACCTGGGGAAGGCACCTCTCACTAATTATCACAACTACCCCACCAGAGTAATGAACAGTCTTGTTGGCAATGGGTTTTGGTTGAAAAATGTCTCATCTATACTTGTCTGATTGAAAAATCCACTTTTTTCCATCTAAAACAAAAAGAGTAAAGGTCATTATTGTCTTTCATGAGATACAAAATTCCAGATGAATCAGCAATATAATTCTCCAAGCAAATGTCCATTTGAGAATCACCCTAAGTCAACTTACTGGTCTGACATCTAAAGCCTACACTATCTAAGAAGGAAACTTCTTAAGAGTGGAACCCTAACTAGGGAGCCTAATCTACTCATATTGTGAAATTTTTCTATAACATCCAATGATAGTAAAACTCTGAAGCAAGTTAGGTGGGATCTGTTCTTTTGGAAAACATATATATATTCCCTTTTTTCATTATTGAATGATACCTCTGTCAATAATCCATTAAAAGAAGGGAAACTTCATTTTTTGGCATGAGATCATATGATAAGTGATAAGCTGTACTTCTAAAATTTGATTGGCGTCTTTTTCTCTTATCATGATATAAAATGATTGAATCTTCTTTCTTACATATGTACAACATCTTCGGCATGGGGGAAGGTCAAAGAGCCCCTTTAGAACTCTTTTCCAAACTCATATAATCCACTTGCAGAACCAAATACAAAGAAGATAAGCACAGAATAACAGAAGTACAAGACATTCCTGTACCAAGTTTTCAAGAAGCTTCAGTCTAAAAGGATGAATCTTGACAATTTACAAGTAGTCACACATGCTATGACCATCAATCATACAAAGGTGAAAGCAAAGGTAACATGGTATTTATTTTCCTATGCTCATAAAACTACAATAAATATGAAAAGCTATACTAGATCTTACGACCTTAGTATTAAACCCATGTGCCTATCCCTCATACCCATATGCCTAAACCTAATTAATCCTCCCATAGCTCTTGAACATGGTTAAAGGCAAAAATCATATCAAAATATGAAGCATGCATAGAAATGATAACCCATGAATACATTTCGTCCTTAAACAATTCAATGAACCCATCGTATATCATGAACCACGATCCAACATTAATTTCACCCCTTGAAAGTCCAATCCCCTATTCCAAAATGATGCCCTGATACCCGACGTCTTATCCTCATCATTATAACAACGGGTAGATATGAAATGGCTTATCTAGTGGCAAAGCCATCCAGATAAGCCTCATTTGGTCATAATTTTTCCTTGCATCACCCTCACTTAAACTTACCATTTGCAACACCATCACCATATTTCCCCTTTCCGTGAGATTTTCTCTAGTTTTGAGCTTGCTCCTTTCTGGTACCAAACCCTTCATCAATTAACTAAACCCTTGTGCTACAACCCAATCCTTTTCTCAACTTATAACGATGGTCATTACAAGACACGAACCAGTTTTCCAAATTTATAGGGAAACGGAGGAATACCAATTATGTCAAGAAAAATATGCTAGATTGGGGTGGATACCTTTTCTGGAAAAATTTACAAGCATGAACGAGAAGATATCTCAGGAATTTATACAAGGTTATGATGGAGAGATGGCATGTATAGGCAATCTACAAATGATAATTAATGAATTAACCGTAAGGGAGGTTACGAGACTTCCTAGAAGAGGAGCTAAATACTTCAAAGGTGTAGGAATTAACAAACAAATGTGCCAACAATTCTTGAAGGAAGATCATCAGCACCCTGACTAGAATGGAATCCCTACGAGCTACATCAAAGAATAATACCATCCAATGATTACTAATCTTCAACGATTTGTCACCTGTGAAGGTATGTATGCCATGACTTTCATTTATCACCTTAGGCTCCTATTTCATTTTGAAGGAGGCCCTGAAATAGATTTTCCCTATTTTCTATGGATGAGTTTAAATAAAATGGTAAGAGGTGTAAAAACCATCTCCAAAATAGAAAAGACTAGCATCTACCATCAAGGTTTCATTAAAATGCTAGTTTTGCATGAGCTTAGGAAACAAAGGATTAGTTGGAAAACCCTTATCACACAACACCTTTCCACAGGAAACAAATCTGTGGAGGAAACCCAGCATGGTCCAAAGAAAAGTAAGGAACCGCAAGAGAAAAAGAGCAAGAAGGATAAGACAATTCCACCATCATCTAGGGCAGTGAGCCAACATGAAAAGGAAGGGCCCTCTTCCACAGTCAACAAGATTTCTAAAAGCTATGAATCAAAAGGTAAAAACAAATTAGTAGAGGAGACTTCAACGATGGTAGTTGAGAAAGAGGACCATCTGAAAATGATAAAGAAATAGAAGCATAGCTCAGAAACTAAAAGTAAATAGTCTATGGCACAACCCCCTGTCACCATTTCACAATTAGAGAAGAAGAAAACGAAGCCTGTGAGCATCCCTGATCCGGTACCTCCTTGTAAAATAACTACGAGGAGCATGGCAAAGAATGGAAAAACAATAGTTAGTCTTCATACACAGGAAGATCCAATCTACCTTACCTCCCCTTCTAAGGATTTACCAATCCAAGATGACATCCCTAGTCTGACCGAAGAGCAAGCCACTATTACTTTATGTGGGATGAGGGAGGAAGTCGAGGAAAGGGAGTGCACCGTACCAACAATGGTAGAATCAACAAAGAACTTGAAAAAAGAACAGATGAAGAAAAGGATTAGGGAATTACAAAAACAAAATCAAGAACTCCAACAGGAAGTAAAGGAATATCCACTCTTGGATAGATATATCAAAAAGGAAAATGAGCAATTGAAAGCAACCAGCCAAAAAATTCAGGACGACCATGAAGAGACCTCTAACAAGCTCAAGAAGGTATTATGACTCCTACAATATGTTAGGGTCATTAAAAGGGAGCTAAGAGAAGAAGCTTCAGCCATCAATATCATTGATCCACCAAAGTAAAGAACACAGTCTCAAGTTTTGAAAAATTTTGGGTTTTGTTTTCAGTTGCATGAGGACATGCAATAATTTTGGCATGGGGGAATGTTGAGACCTGAAATTGACATTCTCATTACCCTATTATACTCTTCACCTATACCTTTTTGGGCCTACCTAAATCTTGAGTGAACAACAAGAACGCTACCAATTGCTAGTAATAAGGTCATAAGGTAAAGTATGGTTAATTCATGCATTTTGTGGTTTATTGAGTTAAGGAATTAAATATTTCATGTACTAATGCTCGATTTGTCATATGTGAATCTTTGACCTCTAGATGTCTATCATTTCTGTACTAGCTCTGTCGTGATCTGGTACCTACGCACCAACATTGCTACTATCTGATCTGGTACCAAACACATCTGGTACTAAATCTTACCTGTTGTGATCCGGTACCAACGTCCATGCTCTTTTATGATCCGGTACCAACGGCCACGCTCTGTCATGATCCAGTACCACCTTTTATGCTTTGTCATGATCCGGTACCATCTACCTATTACGATCCGGTACTAAGATGGAAGAGCTTAATGCACTAGGTTATGTGCCAGATCTCGCCTAAGTCAATTGGTGGACATCTATTTTCTATGATAAGAATAGTTTGTTGATTGCCTCATCCTCATGCACTTTGTGTCATGAGGATGAAGCTGAATATGTAACCGAATGATTAAACTTAACAGCTGATTGATTTGCAAATCACTTCGCCTCCTTGTGTTTCACGATTCAGACTATTAAATAACCGTGAAAAGGATGGTAGAAGAGTAGGAGAGTTAGCATATCATCAATATGTAAGAAGTGTATGATAGTACAGAACATATTTCTAAGTGAAGATTAATGGAATGTCATTTTATCTCCATATTTTGATTATCTATGATTAAGAATGAGTTGAGTTGTTAAAGAGAGTTTTGATTTTATGTTTTGAAGTGTGAGTGAGAGTAATGTGTGTATTAAAAGCAAGCTTCCTGTAGACTTCAGTAGCTGACCTATTGAAGCAGCAAGGGCCCACCGCCCAACAAAGGTCGGCTTCTTCATAGATTAGCCTTAGTATTTGTTTTCAGTAGTATAAACATTGAATTAGCTAAAGATTTAACTCGGTTAGATGATAGTAGTATAGCTTAGATTAAGATTTCCATTCTATAATTTCTTAGATCTTTAATTGCTCTATTTTTTCATATGCTATGTTTTCTGTTCTCATGAATTTGATTTCCTTGAGTGATCATAGTTGTTGGCAGCAATAGTCAAAACTACTTGGATAAGAACTAGTGAAGTTCATTGTGAACCACAGCAGAACCAACATATTGACTATAGAACTACCCATGCTATGTTGATTGATGTGTTATTTCTTTTCAGAAAGTGTGGATTGCATAGTTAGTTTTATGGGTCAGACATCAGAGTTGATCTATCAAACCAATTCCATCTCATACTTGCATGTGACATAATGGAATAGATAGACTCTTTGTGAAAGACAACCAAAGTGCATTGTAGTTTTCTATTTTGATTTGTTTCCAACATACATAATCTAGTTTGATTCTATACTCGTGACATTAGGAATTACCTTTCTTACTGGTGTCTTGTAACTCTATTGATTACGAATCTCGGATTGATAGTTAATGAGTGCATTATATTAGACATATAAGTAGCACAACAGTCTTAGTCTAACTTTAGTCAGTGATTTGTTGCATAGTGGTGAGTAGGGGGGAGAACCTAAAGAAGACGAAGTGGTCAGTTGTGGACGTCTAGTCTTTCGGCAGCCAAAGGAGAAGAGAACTCAAAGACAAGATCTTCTTGGCTCAAAGCTACAGGGAACTAAATGAAATTATTATGAACTGAAATCAATCATACATCACAATTCAATGGTAATCACCCTACTAGATCATCCTTTCCCTGGTCATTCAGTGTTGGAAGGAAAGAAACATAGGGAACTGATTAAAACCAACAACGGTGTCATTGTGATCAAACATACATCACACAAACAAAACTATCCTTGACTGGATCTTCCATGCCCGAGTGTTCTAATACAACCATTACAAAGAGATGAAAAGGAAACTAACTTTCATTAGACAAGAAGTCTCAAATACATAACATAACTAGAGAACCAAAGGCTTTTATTAAATCTTTACAATCGGGAGCTCTGTTAAACCATTGACACTTACAAAATATAAAACATGAGTATATATACTCAAAACTGCTAACATCCCCCAAGGATGTAATTGGACCCTTTCATTAAAATCTTTTCATTTCTTCTCCTTCTGTCAGACTGCAAGGGATTTCCTTTGTCAGACGCAAATCTAAGATCGTATGGGTTTTGCAAGAAAATTTGGTGATAGGGTGACCTTGGGATAACAACGCGCCTCCAGGACCGGTGCTTCCATGCTTCCTATTTATGGTTGAAAAGAGGTTTCAACCACCTTCTTTGGCTTCATTAACTACCCTTATTGGGATTGGGACGAGCCCATACATCAATAAATGCTCGTAGGCAGTCCTCTTGACTTGCTAAGTTAAACTTGGCACCTTGAAACCATGTTGCCTTCCTCTATTGTTAATACAAACTCTCTCGATCCCTTTGGCGTGGTTGTTTTCAACCACCCCATGTGACAGTGGGCCATGTCCTCATGCTTGTCCCACATGATGTTTCTAGGTTTCTCATTTTAGGAGTTTTCACCCCATCTTGGCTTCAATTTCACGATGCCTGAAATCGCGAAACGGTCGTTGAGATCGGCGATCTGAATCGCTTCAAAATGGATGACCACGATCATTCCCTTGACAATACAAAACGACAACTATGCAATTAGCACTAGCCCCTTTTCCCAGACCTGCTTCCTTTGTGACCAAGCGCTAGGAGTGTGGGCCCAATTTCTGGGAGCTTTTGCGATTTCGCATTTCGGGAGAAAGAGATGCTACTCCTGGGAAACCTCTGATTCACGAAATCATGAAATTGAGATTTCACATTTCGGGGCTTCGAGATATGGGTGCACTTGTCTACGAGAACCCCAAACTCTCGATTCCTGAAATCGTCAAATTCAAATCAACAACCCTCTTCTTCTCACAAATGAACATCCTAGATATTCCCCTTCGCGAATCGGGATTTTGCGATCCTTGATGCATAATCTCTCAACATTTCAAATCCTGAATCCCGAACTCTCTTGATTCCATTTAAGACTTCTCTCAGTGCTACGGCCTACAATAATGAAGAATTGGATGACACAGCTAGGACTTGGGAAAAAACAAAGACTCAGTAATAGAGGAAAAAATAGAAGTAATCATCCACAGGGGGAATAAAAAAGCTCGGGGCCGATAACTCTTAGGAAAAAATCGACAAGGAAAAGCAGTCAACCAAAGGATGAAAGCAAAAAGAAAAGGAAAATATATGCCTGGAGGAGAAATCTATGATCGAGTCTGCACAAAAAGGGGGGAAAAGACAGGAAAAATCACAGACCTAGGCCAAAATCACCATCCATCAGAACATGACAAGCTTAATCACTAACACAACCTTATATTGTATTTGTGACACCTAATAAAGATAATTTTCAAGTATTCTAAGTGATGTTCCCTTTCCTTCAAACAAGTAGTGATATCATCGAGATAGGGAAGGACAATGTAAGACAAGTCATGAAAGTGGTATGACACGGTGTGATAGAAGGTGGCTCTAGTGGTTTTCAACCCAAATGACATCACTTTATATGTGAAATTTCCTCGTGGAGTGGTGAAGGACATCTTGTATTGGTCATGTGGTCAAATATTGATCTAATTATATCACGAGAATCCATCCATTAAATATAAGATTTTGTGTCCCACACATTCATCGATAACATGATTAGTAAATGGTGTTGGGTAGTTGTCTTTCGGAAAGGATTTTTTCAGATCATGAAAATTGGTACATACATAAGTGGTGTCATGCTTATTCATGAGAAGGATTGGGTTAGAGACCTGTGAAGTGTATTCTCTGGGATAAATTAATCCCACCTTCTGTAAAAATGTTATTTCATCTTTGATGGTGGTTGCCTTTTTAAGGTGGATATGCATTTGATTTTTTTGAATAGGGATTGCATATAGCCATGTATCGATGTTATTCTCAATGTGATGTGATCTCAAAATTCTTGGAAAATATCTTTACAGGAAACAACTTCTTTTGGGTAGAAGTTGTTGAGCCTCCTTTTTGTCACCTCCAATTTCCTTAGCTTGTCCCATATCCTGACCTATTTTTCTTCATACACATCCACTCTTTTCCTATTTTCCTCAACAGACAGGTCTTTTATGCATTATTATGTACATATGAGGTAACTTGTTCTTAATAATGATTTTTGATGATTTATTAATGATTTGGATAGAATTTTTTATGTTTAGAGATCTCTAGTTACTTTGAATGATCTAAGCAGACTTTATGACAACAACTTCTATTCGTCTGGTACCTATTTTCAACATCCATCTGGTACTCATCTTGTCTGGTACCTATCTTCATGATCGTCACGTACCAATACTCGGCTCGTTCAGTACCTATTTCTACACTATTTCAGTACTTGTTCCAGTGTTATTCCGGTACCAATTTATATGGCTGTGTGTGTCTGATACCAATTTATAAGATAGTGTCTGTTTAGTACTAGTATTTTTCTCCAGTTGTGTGCATTTGGTACTAGTCTTTTGATCCAGTTGTGTGCGTTTGATACCCTTCCCATATTTTCAGGCTTTGAACAAGGTTCTTCTCGATGGGTCCAAGGAATTTGTTGGTTCAAACATTCTTTGTTCGTTGAAGACCATGATACATTTCATCACTTATGCACTTTGTGTCATGAGGATGAAAGCATTTCCTTAAAAATCGATATATCATCCAATTGTAATATTTATGCAAGTATTTGACGTTATCCCCAGACTTTGACTGTAACGGTTGCTTCTCTTTAAAGAGAGAGCGTTATAGATGATAGACATTACAGAGATAGAATTAAGCAATTTTATGTTGTAATATTGGTTTTTGAATGTTGTGGATTGTACCTCTATTTTGATGAAGTAATGTTATAATTGTAGTTCATGAATTTTGTGTGTGTGTCCAAATATTCTATTCTATAAGTTTCTTTTAAGAGCTACCTTGTTGGTATGGAAAGGGCCCACTAGCCCAATCAAGGTAAGACTCTTTGTATTTAGTTGTGAATATGATTCTATTTTTTTTTGTGTGTGGGTAGAATAATTCTATGTTTAATCACAAATTCTAACTTTATTCCTGCTATGTTTCAGTGACACACTTAATAGCATACAATATAGATGTGTAACAATTCTGAGTGAGTCAAAGTTGAGTGTAATGAGATATTCCTGAGTGCAATGATTTATGAGAAATTATTTGTCATCTTTGTGTGAGTATATGAGAACAATCATTTGATTTAGATGCTTTAGTATTTGTATAGACTAAATGTTGTAGTGTTTGTTTTTATTTTTCAAATCTAGGGACAAGTTGGCTCTCCATCTTTCACCATACATGAGCCTGAAATGGAGTATTCCACCACACCTATATTTTTCTTCCAGAATTTATTAAGCTACATTTGGAAAACACAGGCACAATCAAGGCATCCATCTCTCACCCTTCATGCACATATAATGGAGTGCTTTACTCTACCTGGTATCTCTTTTAGGCTTGATTGAGTGTTATTTGAAAAGTATGAAGAATGTTAATTGTTGTTAGTGTAGTTTCTCTAGGAGATAGAATCAAAGTTCATCTTTACCTTTCATGAGATAGCAATGAACAGATCCATCACCTAAGCAAAAACTTTATATTATATGATTGTTGATAAGTTTTGATTTCTGAATTTTGAACTGTGTGGAGAGTGTTATTTGAAAAGTGTGAAAATAGAGTATTTGGTGTGAAAGTGTTTTCTTATATAGACTATACTCATCAGACATAGGCAATTATCTATTATCGACACATATAATCCATCAACTCTATTGATTACGAAACTAGATTGATTTATTAATGATTGCAATATACTGAAAATATAATTGCATCAACAGAATCTTGTCTCTAGCAAGATGTTTTCTTTGACACCTACGGTTTAGGAGATATTTACCTTGATGGTAGGTGATATATTTTCCATTTCCCATTCTTCAAAAGTGTTAGGGGAGGGATTTGGATGTTTTAACCGATTGACTAGACCATGAAGGATGAAGTATTTTGATTCAATGACACATTAAATAATAGATAAATAGAAATGATAATGCATATTGTCCCAAAGGTAATCAAGTGCATTGAGGGACTCCATAATGTATTCAACATAATGAAATATTGTGATGCAAGAACCAAACTGATCATGGAAAGTGTAAGGGGAGGGGGACATGAACCGATTATCATTCCATAGGAATGAGAAACATGGTTCACATATGCTACATCCACGGAGGTAGATGAAATACTAGTGGACAAGGGTGCCACCAAAGTTTAGATCAAAGGTACATGAGGCATGTTGAGGATGCTATGATGTACACCTATAAAGAACAGAGTGTTGTCTAACCATTGTGATCCCATGGAAGTTGATAAGTAGATAATCTACATTGTATTCTCATTGGTGTGCACTTGAGGGGGACCAATTTCAATGATTGGTTTATAATTGATTGGGGAAGACTTATCGCATTTGAGAGTAGGTTCTTCCATCATTTGGGTTGGATCTTGTTGGTGAATGGAATCCAAATGATGAAAAATATCAATATAATCATGATACTAGGGTATACGGGAAAAATAATGAGAATAATGGTCATAGGTGCCTCACAAATCACATAGGGGATTTGTGTACAAGGATTTAACACTCTTGGTAAATGAATTAGGGGGAGGGAATTCCGCAACATGTATGGAGGGGTCATTTTTAAGTCATATGCATTTTAAATTTATTTCAATTTAGGGATCTTAGGAAAATTGAAGGTAGTGTTGCTAGAGATATCGCATATGGTGCATGGGGGCATGGGGCTAGATGCAATATTTTGGGTGTCCATGGATTGTTTTGGAGTGTCTATTCCCCCTTTAATGTTGTCCTTCCCCCCCTTGCCAACTCATTTTCATTTATGTGTTGATAGAGGTGGGGCCTGCATAGGTTCTTTAGGAGCTACATGGGTCATCGGTATTAGATGCATCGGAATCAAGGCCAAATAAGGAGTTGGTGTGGAAGGTGGAAGAGTATTTGGAGGGGGGTACAAATACCAAAATGAAATGTCTAAGGTGAGGTTAGGAAAATTTCAATGTTTGCATGACCGAGGTACTGAATATTCTTGGAGGAGAGAATAAGAAAGTACTTGATAAAAGGGGTTGTATGGATGCATATTCATATGCAGTTGCGTATGCACTCCTAGTGGTGGAATGGGAGGTTTCATATTTGAGGGTCCAATAGAAGAATGTGGATATGGGACCACTATTCTATGACCGGATGACACCATACAAACATTGGAAGAAATGGGTTTGGTAATTGTAGGAGGAAATCCATAATATGCACCCAACATTTTCGAGTCTTTGTAGACTCTAGGGATAATGTTTGAAAGTTAAGGCATTTTTTGGTTCCTACCTAAAGAGGACACCATATGGTTAGGATGGAATTGTGCTTGAGGGTCATGGTAAGTCAACTGATTGATTGCGATAAGTTTCCCATTATGCGGGGGGGAGTAATCTTTCAAAAGAATAAGGAAGATGCTTCCTTCATGGAATAAATGAAGATTTGACCTAGAAAGCTATTATCATATAAGGAGGCATCAATAACTTCAATGTCAATGAAAAATTATTTTCCTCCTAACTATATGGGACAACTATGGTAAATCCCTTCAACTTGAAAGGGTTAGCCATCATACACATGAAATGAGCTCGTAGATGGAATGAGTGTGGGGGACCCTAATGTTTTCCACACTTGGGATGACATGACACATGTGGATTCTCCTTCATGAATAATACATTGATGAATGATGAAATTATTGATGGATACTAGAATCTACAAGGGTACCGAGGGTGGAAATATAAATTCTTTAGTCTTGTCACTATCAAAGGTAATCATTCTATCATTCTATGGATCAAAAATTCCCAAAGAAGCAAGTAAATCTTTCCTTTGTGCATCACATGTTTGGAGTAATTATAAAGATGACACCATTGCAGGGGGCTGAGCTAAGTCATCCACTATGTTATATTTGTGGGATACATTCCAATGGGGGTTAGGGGAATTCCTCCTTAATGGATCATTGGTTACCTTGTGAGGAGCATCCACACTAGGGAAAGAAATATATAAAGATCCATTGGTGGATAGAGGAGAATCTTCAGACTCAATTGGTTTTTCCTCTGGGGGAATACCATATTAGCTATATCGAGTAGTAATATTAACATCAATTGAATCCAAGAAGAGGATATAGTAAATCCCATTCCCAAAAAGGGTAGGAGTGGTAGGTTGTCCATATGGAGGGGCTTCAAAAGTGGACACAAATCCTTATGCTAGGAAAGGGTTCCTAAGAAAAAACATGTTGTGACATGGAGGGTGCAGTAGGTTGGCTATTAGCTTGCTTAAAAACCTTAGCTTCTTTGTACATTCATTGCATTTCGAGTAAGAGGAGAATCCATGAGTGTAATTCCCATAGAAACTAAAACAAGTGCAAGGTTTTTTATTGTGGAGGTTTTGGTTCTTCACCTAATTGGTAAGGGATTATTACCTTGGCCTTGTTTTGTGGAAAGATGATTTCCCCTATTATTAGGGGTAGAGTTTTGATTCCCCTTGTTTTTCTTCTTGTTCTCATTGGGGGGATGTTGGAGGCAGGCCAAAGCAGAAAAGCAAGGCATTTTTGGGAAAGAAAGCATGCACGAGGAAAGCGATAGCTGAACAACATGTGTGCATGCGAGGGAATACCTAACAATGTTAGGGTTAGGGTTTTGGTATGGTATTGTAAACAACTGAAGAGACAGAAATGGATAAATAGAGATACTTAGGTATCATAACGGGTTCATTCGGATATATACTTAGGTATCGTTGGGATTATGTTTATTGTTGTTTTGGTTATGCATGATTTGATGTGATATGTGATATCTTGGTGTATGATCTATTTTGTATAAGATGTTGAGCTAGAGAGGATGAAGGAGGCTAGATATTGAGGGTTAGATCGCAAGCTAGGGAGCCTGGTGCGATCTAGTCCAGCGCATATAGATCTTACCCAACTTAGGATATTTGTAAGAGCGTGGCATTGTAGATGTGGAAATACTATAATAAAAGAGTTGAGAGCCAAAGCTTTGTGGACGTAGCCCAGGAGGGGATGAACCACGGTAAGATATGTGTTATGTGATGAATGCATCCTTATCTTTATTATATTCAACATTTATTATTATGTTGAATGAATGAGTTGTTATATTTTCTTCTTATTCGTTGATAACAATATACTGTGTTTACAAGTTATAATAAATGTTTCAATATATTTCTCTCTTATCTCAAACTCAATCCTAAGCTGTAAACACCTTAGTATTGTAGCCACCCATTAAAAATATCTCGGGTGAGACTGTGCAACACATTCTCTATGTTGTGTTGCCTTCTGGTTTACCAGGAGGTCCAATAGTTTTACAGGCTTTTTTGGAAACTCGAACAGACATGAATCCTAGGTCAATAACCTCAGATAGTATAGAAGAGTAGTTAACCAAAAAATGGTTATGTTGCCATTGGTAGTAACAAGACAGGGTTGAGTAGATGAGATAAGTTGAATACCTGTCGGAGGAAGATCAAGAAAATATTAGGTCAGAGAGAAATGAGCCATTAGAAGGGAATTTTGAGACCATGGAATCCTAAAAAAGCATAGATCGAAACTTGGCTAAGAACCAAAGAGCTGGAGTTTGCACAGAAAGATAACAGAAACCCTAGAATAATACCCCAGAAATATCTTGAGAAATATGTGTTTACTGATTTGCATGAAGTCTTTTTCTGTGATTTTCCACATTTGTTGCAGGAGTGGATACTAAGGTTGAAGGATAACCACACAATGAACCATATTTGACAACTAGAGTGGACCACAATACAGATTGAACAGTTACAAAAGGTGAACAACAAGTTCACCCGTGCAGTATAATTTTGGCTTGACAGTATTGTGGCAGGTTTTATCACAGAGTTTGCAGCCAACCGAGCAAAGTTGTACAATGCAACAGAGAAAGATTTTATGCGTGGACCTCGAGGAAGGTACATTTGATCATTTTATACTTCTATTAAGACACTACTATATAACAAAGGCGTAATGACTATGGAGTCAGACAACTAAACTTACCTGCATGCATGGGGGAAGGGGGGAAGCACTGACATAAAGAGGAGAAATGGAAGGAGGAAAGGATAAGGGAAAGAAGGAGGAACCCTTGGACGTGATCATGATGGATGACAACCAGATCCGATGGATATTGGAGACAACTAGAAAGACGCGTAGCGGAGTACCCTACCAATACAAGGTGAATATCAATAAGAGAGTGGTAGCTATGAGGGAAGGCTTGGTGAGTGATGAGGAAGAGGTAGAGGATACCTGGGCTATGGAGAAGATTGAGGAAATCCCAATGTATGATAGGAAGACAAGAGTTCCATGAACGGGAAGATGAGGCATCAATCCTATCCATATTAATGTTAATGTGGAACCCATAAACCCATGTGAAACTAATACACCAAAGAGAACACCACCATTTAGACAACCGAAGTTCGAAAGAATTCTGATAGCAAGAAATACATCTACACAAGGAGAAACAACTAGAGGAGCCAGTTCAAGTAGCACTAGTCAAGTATCTACACCGCACGGGGGTGGTAGTTCAAATTTCAGAATGGCAGGACACGACCCCACCATCAGGTTACCAGAATTTTGAGGAGAAGCAGAAAAAGACCCTGAGAAACATTTGCTCATTTGTGCAAATATATGGGAAGAAAAACATATCACTGATGAAGATACCAAACTAGCACAGTTGTCGATTACACTAAGAGACCGTTCACTAGATTGATACATGAGTTTAGAAGAAAACAATTCTCTAGGGATGAAAAGGACACTGACAAACATTAAGAAGTTACTGATAAATGAGTTCCTAAAGCTCAGCTCATAGGATCAATACATGAATGAGATGAGAGAAATCTAACAGAAACCTGGAGAGTCTGTGTGGGAAATTGACCAGCAATTCAAATGTTTAAAAGGAAAATTGAAGTATCTCATGACCGATATGCAGCATCGGCACATGTTTGTCAACTCATTGCTGCCACACTTAAAATATCCATTACGAAAATAGAAGTTCCAGACACAGGAAGAGGCTATGCATGCAACCTTGCAACTAGAATAAAACCAGTACAAGAAAACAGACCCAACTATCGAAGAACTGAAGGAGGATTTGAAGAAATTAACATTTCAGTTAAACCAGAATAATAACAAGGACAAACGAGAAGTCATTTGGTGTACCACATGCAGGACGGAAGGACACCACAAGAAACGATGTCCAACATTCGCACAGTATATGGCAGCAAGAATGCCAAACCCGTTACCCACATGAGGACCATGGTGTGATGTATGTAAGAAACCGGGTCACAACCCCTATCACTGCCCGATGATGCAAAAATACCAGACAATCCCAAAGAGTTCATTTTGCACATTTTGCAAGTCAGTGGGCCACGATGACAAATATTGTAGAACTATGAATTGGATGAACGAAAGGACATCATATGCATATAGAGTGTAGGAAGAAATGATGACAGGGAAATCCGCACCACAATTTAATCCAGTTCCAGCTCCATACAACACTACACAGCAGTATAATACTGTGCAACAACCATACAATAACTCACAACCACATTACAACGCAACACAACCTCAATACAATACCACGCAGTATAATTAGGCACCACAATATAATTCACCGAGAGGAGATAGAGAAGGATTCAAAGGTGGACAGTGAGAAAGAGGAGGTTTCGAACGAGGTAGAGGACTAGTGGTTTGTCACAATTGTCAACAACCGAGACACTATGCAAAGGAATGACTGCTTGCACCAACAACTTGTATGTATTGTCATGCATTGGACCATGATACAGAAGAATGTTTGACACTACTAGTAAAACTCCAGGAAAATAGGAACCAGAACAACCATAATGTTCAGTGGATTTCAACCAAAGCAAGGGATGAAGGACAGAACATCAATATAGTTACTCGGGGAGGAGTTAAAACAAGGGATGGCGTTGTTCGACAAGAGCCAACACAAAATTAATGGGTGAAAAAGAACATTGAACCAAGAAAGCAGTTCGATGCGCAAAAGGAAAAGGAGATATTTAAGCAAGCCCGCCAAGAATTCCATAAGGAAGGTATTGCGACAACTTCAACTACACAACAAAGTAAGGAAGAACCAGAATACAAAATGCCTTCGTTATTGGATCATACCAATGAAATACATTCCATGGGACAAGTAAGTACAATCAAAGGATTTTTACAATCATGTGTAAAAGTATTAAGTGATCCATCATTGGTGAAAATATTGCAAAACATACTAGAAAAATGTAGCGTCAAGACGAAAGGAAAACTAGAACCAAAAATAATCAATCACCTACACATAAGAAGAAGAACCAGTAGGGAGTTTAGACTGAATGCCAACATTGGAGATTTCAATATGGGAGACATTATACTGGATCTACGATCTGAAGTTAATGTATTACCAAAGAAGACATGGCAATGCATGGGAGATCCCACATTAGGATATTCACCTGTTCAATTAAAATTGGCAAACCAACACAGATTCCTACCAATCGGTAGACTGAAAGGAGTAACCATAGACCTATATGGAGTGTGCACTAAAGAAGATTTTGAAGTCATTGAAATAGTGGATGGCACAACACCTTACCCAACATTGCTTGTTCTGGATTGGGCATTTGACAACCAGGCCATAATCAACTTAAAGACTAGGAAAATGACATTTGAGTCAAAAGAATATAGGTTCATCGCACCATTAGATCCGTCCGAAGGGGAGAGGTTTGTAGAACCTAATTGCCTAGACTTAGAGGAAATCATCCAGTTGTACAAAACAAATGCGCGTGATGAGGATTATGTGAACCCAACTATAGATGGGATACTCATTTGGCGGAGCATTACTTCATGTGCAACAGATTCAGATACCAATTTAGAGAAATCGCAACAAAGGCTGCGCGAGGTATCCATGAGAATATGTGCAAGAATAGACTGCATAATAAGATGGGTAGGCACAGAAATCAAAGAACCACCCAGTTTCTACAGAATTAACGATTTGGAAACATTCTTGACACAGTATGAAGATGAAGTCTTAGAGAACCAGATACTATTATCACTTTATATATAACTTAAGGCCGCACCTGCAAGATGGTGGGGTGCACACAAGGAGACCATCACAGATTGGTACCAATGTAAGCGGTTACTGCACATAAGGTTCGGTGCAAAACAGAAAAAAAACAAGCAACAAAAATATGATGGAAAAATGGCACCTATGGAACACTTGGAGAAGTGTAGAAAACTGTGGAAAATGACACCCCCAGAGGAATGGCCTCACCATTTTATACACACTCTAGAGGGCATACCAACAAACTGGTATACAGACCAGGAATTACGCAAAGGAACTATGACCTGGATGATATTGCAGCAAAATTCTACAATCACTTTCTCATTCGAGCATGAGAACCCCAACATAGATGTCACTTCTATAAAGATAAGAGAAGGGATATTCATCCAAGCACCAGAAATAGAACATATCACAGAAAAACAACAATGAAACAAATAGACAGTCAAGGAACTATTGTCATGTTACCATGTACAAGAGGAAGCATCAAATGAAGATGACCCGTGCGATATTCAGATTGAAGAAGCAGAATGATGCAGGAGCATAAGCTCATAGTTCTACAAGATCTATGGCTGTTGAGAGTCAAAGACAAATTTTACTAAAGAGAGTGGGTGCTCTTAAATTTACTTTGTTGTATTCAGTTCAAATTGAATAAATTGTCAAAGGATCTCGAATCCTAACAATGTAATAGTTGTAGGAGAAGTTAGGATTACAAGCAAAAATTGTAGGATCTAAGTGGATTCGATCCAGACTTTGTGGATCTGAAAACCTAAGTTTGAATTGTATTTAAGCAAACTAAGTTCGATTGTAAAAGGGGGACGAGAGGGCACGAGAGAGAGTGCACAGGAGAGTTGCAGAGGAGAGAAAGAGAATTCATTAATAAAATTTCTTTCTATTGTGCAACATTCTGATATGTGAGAAACCCTATTCGCCTGTGTATGATTATGATATTTTGTTCTCATTGATAGAACATATATGATCTGTCATATTATTTCAATGATCCTTGGAATCGAAACAATTCTGAAATGGACTGATAATTTCATTCTATAAGCATTGGGATTAAGGGTGGAGATCATAGTGGAACTCGAAGGGATCAAGGAGACGACGGTGCCAATCATCCAGAAGATGGACGATCAAGATCTGATCGGAACCAAACAGCAAAGAATCAATGGTCCAGATCGTAGCGGAAGGAGGAGGGTTCAAAC
>CBVK0100925846.1:0-11110 GCA_900067695.1 Picea abies | reverse complement strand
AACCGAACTGCCAATTATAGTGACAGATAACTAAATTTAGCTCTGTCAAATAGTTTTCACTAACACCAGCTGCATTAAGTGGTATCAGAGCAAGATCTGAGAAATTGTAACATTGTATATGAAAGGGAAAATTTATTTTTCACCTTTACCAATAATCGAGCCAAAAGAAAGTCTGAATAGTGATACTTTAAAAATAGATTTCTTACCCTCAGACATGTCTTTCAGAGTAGGACGAGGTAGGAGAGGTCAAGGAGGTAGACCTATAGCCAATGCAGAAGTATTGGAAGAATTAAGATGTCTCAGAGAAGAGATGGCAACCATGAGAGAAGCTGGAAGAAGAGATCCTGTAGCAGGTGATGTTAGTGAAAATGAATAGGAAGATGAATATGAACCTGAAGAAATAACAGATGAGAATATTGGATTGAAGTTATTAAGGGCAGTCATTGGGGCTAGCTCAAAACCAAGATTAGAAGTAAATGCATATGATGGAGGATTAAATCCTGAGGAATTAGTTGATTGGATAAATTCCATGGATAAGCATTTTGATTTTGCTGAAGTACCTGAAGATAAAAAGGTAAAGTTTGCAGTGACTAGACTTAAAGGACATGCTTTACTTTGGTGGGATGGTGTACAAGCAGAAAGAAGAAGATTGCAAAAACAACCAATTAGAAATTGGAATAGAATGATTGCTAAATTAAAGGAGAAATTCTTACCTAAAGATTACCAATTAGCCTTGTATAGACAGATGCAGAATTTGAGACAAAGATTGCTTACTGTCAAAGAATATATAAAGGAATTTTACAAAGTGAATATTAGAGCTGGATACATAGAGGATACTTCTGAGAAAGTAGCCAGATACATGAATGGTTTTAAATTTGACATTCAAGATGAGATGAGTTTGTTTTCACCTCAATCAGTTGAAGAAGCATATCAATGTGCTTTGAAAGTGGAGGAGAAACTGAATAGGAGGAACAACCCAGGGAAAGGAAAAGGTCAGCCTTACAGGGGTAAGGGACAGCAAACTGGAAAAGGAAAATTTTCATTTCAGAAAGGTGAAGCTGAAACATCAAATCAACCAGAACAACCCCAAAAAGGAAGAGACTTCAGAGGAAGAAGATCTTTTCAGAGAGGCCGTGGAAGAGGCAGAAAATATGAGGTTAGATGTTATGCTTGTGGAAAACTAGGACATATGTCTTGGGATTGTCCAGAAGGAGCAGCAAAACAGGGGAATGTTCAAGTTGCACAGGCTGAGATTGAACAGAAAGCACCTGAGGATCATGTCGAGATTCCAGAAGCAGGAGAAGCCTTGTTGATGAGGAGAATTTTGCTAAAGCCAAGCAAAGAAGTACATGAACCTGAGCAGAGGAAAAGCTTGTTCAAAAAAATGTGCAAATCACAAGGTAAGTGATGCAAGTTGATTATTGACAATGGCAGTACTGATAATTTAGTTTCTGTAGAGATGGTTGAAAAGTTAGGATTGAAGAGAGAAAGACATCCTACACCCTACAGAGTTTCTTGGTTGCAGAAAGGACATCAAGTTTTAGTCAATGAGCAATGTAAAGTTGATTTCCAGATTGGGAATTACAAAGATCAAGTTATATGTGATGTGATACCAATGGATGTGTGTCATGTGCTGTTGGGTAGACCATGGCAATATGACAGGAATGTGATGTACAATGGCAGAGATAATACTTTTGATTTGGAAAAAGAGGGCAGAAGACATATTCTTATTCCTCTCAAGGATGAGAAAGTAGAGGAACAGAGCAGTTCAAAAGTACTACTGGTTAAAGAAAAATAATTTCTGGAACAATTGCAAGAAGATGAGGTAAGTTTTGCTATTATTGGTAAACCTAGAACTGTTATAACCAATGCTAGAATTGATGAGTTACCTATTGAAGTTCAGAAATTATTGGATGAGTATGTGGATATAGTTGTGGATGATCTACTAGATGAATTGCCACCTATAAGAAGTATTAGCCATCACATAGATATGATCCCTGGAGCTAGTTTACCAAATAAAGCAGCCTACAAAATGACTCCAGCAAAAAATGCAGAAATCAGCAGACAAGTACAGCAACTGTTGGATAAAGGATTGGTTAGAGAAAGTTTAAGCCCTTGTGCTGTACCTACAGTATTAATTCCAAAGAAAGGAGGAGAATGGAGAATGTGTATAGATTCCAGAGCCATAAACAAGATCACTATCAGGTATAGATTTCCTTTACCTAGAATGGATGATCTAATGGATTGTTTGAGTGGTTCAAATTATTTTTCTAAGATAGACTTGAAAAGTGGATATCATCGGATAAGAATGAGGGAAGGTGATGAATGGAAGACAGCTTTAAAAACAAACACTAGGTTATATGAATGGTTAGTTATGCCTTTTGGGTTGACTAATGCACCTAGTACTTTTATGAGATTAATGAATGAAGTGCTTAAAGAGTTTATTGGAAAGTTTGTCATAGTATATCTGGATGACATTCTTGTTTTCAGTAAAACAAAGGAAGAACATATCAGACATTTGAATTTGGTCTTGAAGAGATTGCATGATGAAAAACTCCTGATAAATCTAAAAAAATGTTTCTTTATGAAGGAAGAATTGATTTATTTAGGATTTGTGATTTCACAAGAGGGATTAAAAATGGATCCTGAGAAGATAAAGGCAATCACAGATTGGCCATCTCCAAGGAACATACATGAGTTAAGAAGTTTTCATGGGTTGGCAAGTTTTTACCGGAAGTTCATTAGAAATTTCAGTGGAATATGTGCTCCGATTTTGGATATAGTGAAGAAGGAGAAACAACCATTTAAATGGACTGTTGCAGCAGAGAAAGGTTTTAAATTGCTGAAAGAGAAGATTACTGAGAAGTCTGTCTTGGCTCTCCCAGATTTCAAGAAATTATTTTCTGTTAAGTGTGATGCTAGTGGACATGCCATTGGAGGAGTTTTGATTCAAGAGGAGAAGCCAGTTGCATATTTCAGTGAGAAATTGAATGAAGCAAAACAAAAATATTCTACTTATGACAAAGAATTCTATGCAGTGATCCAAGCCCTGAGGAAGTGGAGACACTACCTTATGCCTGCAGAATTTATCTTATATTCTGACAATCATGCTTTGCAATTTATAACTAAGTAGGAAAAATTGAATCAGAAGCATGCTAAGTGGGTTGAGTTTATGCAGAATTTTACTTTTGTTTTAAAACATATCAGTGGAAGTTCTAACAAAGTTGCAGATGCTTTGAGCAGAAGATGTCTAATTTTGCAGGAGTTCCAGGTGAATGTACTTGGATTAGATCATTTAAAGGAGATGTATGCAGAAGATGCAGATTTCAAAGAAGCCTATGAAGCTTGTCAGAATCAAGTGTTCAGAGATAGAGGACCATGGCTGGATTTCATGTTGCAGGAAGGATTATTGTTCAAGGGAAGTAAATTATGCATTCCTAAATGTTCAATGAGGGAAAATTTGTTAAAGGAGAAACATAGTGGAGGACTTGCTGGACACTTTGGGAATGATAAAACTTATGCACAATTGAGTAGTTTCTACTATTGGCCAGGTATGAGAGCAGATGTACAGAAATTTGTCAACAAATGTCAAATTTGTCAATATGCAAAGGGGAGACAATAGAATACTGGATTGTATCAGCCATTACCTATTCCAAAGAAACCTTGGGTGCTGTAAGTATGGATTTTGTTCTAGGATTGCCAAGAACACAAAGGGGTAATGACTCTATATTTGTTGTGGTGGATAGGTTTTCTAAAATGGCACATTTTATACCATGTTCAAAGACTAGTGATGCTACTCTTATTGCAAACCTGTTTTTCAAAGAAGTAGTAAGACTTCATGGTCTTCCTATGAGTATAGTCTCGGATAGAGATACCAAGTTTGTTGGACATTTCTGGAGAACTTTATGGAAAAAGTTGGGCACTGATCTTAATTTTAGTTCAGCTTACCATCCACAAACTGATGGTCAAACTGAGGTTACAAATAGAAGCTTGGGGAATATTTTGAGAAGTTTGGTTAGTGGACATCCTAATCAATGGGATTTGGCTTTACCACAAGCTGAGTTTGCATACAATGACTCACCTAACAGAAGTACAGGTTTGAGTCCTTTCAAGATTGTTTATGGGACAAATCCAAGAGGAGTGATGGAACTTAGAGATTTGGGAATGATGGAGGAAAGGAGTGCAAATGCAGAGAATTTTTATTTAGATATGCAGATGTTGCATGAACAGGTTAAAGAACAGTTGCAGAAGAACACTTTCAAGTATAAGAAAAGAGAAGATGTGAAAAGGAAAGAAATGAATTTCGAAGAAGGTGATCTAGTATTAGCCTATCTGAAGAAAGAAAGGTTCCCTAAGGGTACCTATAACAAATTGAAACTCAAGAAGATTGGACCTTGTAGGATCTTGAGAAAATTCTCAGCAAATGCCTATGAAATTGAATTGCCTAATAATATAGGTATCTCACCTATATTCAATGTTGCAGATTTATATCCTTATCAGGGGGGTGAAACTGTGACTTCATCAACAAATGAATCAGATACTGGACAAAAGACAACATGGCAGAAACAGATTCCTGTTACACAAAAGCTGGAAATGGAGAAGATATTGGACACCAGAGTTCTGAAGAAGACCAGAAGACATGAGTACTATGAGTACTTGATCAAATGGAAGAATCAGCCAGTGGAGGATGCTACATGGATGACTGAAGTAGTTATACAAGAAAATGGTAGCACTGTGGAAGAACTCATGAACAGGAGTTCATGAATTTTTCTGACCTGAGGAGTCTAATGCAAGAGCATAAGCTCACAGTTCTAGAAGATCTATGGATGTTGAGAGTCAAAGAAAAATTTTACTAAAGAGAGTGGGTGCTCTTAAATTTACTTTGTTGTATTCAGTTCAAATTGAATAAATTGTCAAAGGATCTTGAATCCTAACAATGTAATAGTTGTAGGAGAAGTTAGGATTACAAGTAGAAATTGTAGGATCTAAGTGGATTCGATCCAGACTTTATGGATCTGAAAACCTAAGTTTGAATTGTATTTAAGAAAACTAAGTTCGATTGTAAAAGGGGGATGAGAGGGCATGAGAGAGAGAGTGCACAGGAGAGTTGCAGAGGAGAGAAAGAGAATTCATTAATAAAATTTCTTTCTATTGTGCAACATTCTGATATGTGAGAAACCCTATTCGTCTGTGTATGATTATGATATTTTGTTCTCGTTGATAGAACATATATGATCTGTCATATTATTTCAATGATCCTTGGAATCGAAACAATTCTGAAATGGACTGATAATTTCATTCTGTAAGCATTGGGATTAAGGGTGGAGATCATAGTGGAACTCGAAGGGATCAGGGAGACGACGGTGCCAATCATCCAGAAGACGGACGATCAAGATCTGATTGGAACCAAACAGCAAAGAATCAACGGTCCAGATCGTAGTGGAAGGAGGAGGGTTCAAACTCCGATGCGTTTAGTGTTTTCCGTTGTAGCCCGCCAATTTAACAAGAGTCTGGTCAAAGGAACCGAACTGCCAATTATAGCGATCGATAACTAAATTTAGCTTTGTCTGTCAGATTTCACTAACACCAGTTGCATTATAGAAGGAGAAAGAGATGTGGAAGGTCCACTCATAGAATCAGAATTCATTTCCATGTCGATCAAAGTAAAGAAAGTCAACATTGGGACAGTCAAAAATCCCAAAATGGCCATAATTGGAGATTACTGGGATGAGCAAACAGTGGAAAGCATAACATATTTATTGCGCAAATACAACAACTTGTTTCCCACAACATTTACAGAGATGAAGGGTATAGTTGAAGAGTTAGGAGAAATGAAGATACCACTCAGACCTAAAGCGATATCAATCAGACAACAACCTTATAGACTAAACCCAATATATAAGTAGAAAGTCAAAGATGAGATCGATAGTATGCTCAAAGCCGGAATCATAGAACCGGTCGAAGAATCAGAATGGATAAGTCTGATGGTATTACAAGAAAAGAAACAAGGAGGGATAAGGATATGCAATGACTTGAGGAAGTTGAACGATTCATTCCTACATGACCCATTCCCTACACCTTTCACAAATGAAGTGTTAGAAAATGTTAGAGGACATGAAGCTTACGTATTCACTGATGGATTCTCAAGATACCATCAGATCAATATAGCACAAGAGGACATATATAAGACCACGTTTGCGATAGAATGGGGATATTATCAGTACACAATCATGCCATTTGGTCTGAAGAATGCACCAACAATATTTTCCAGAGTCGTCATTGTTGCATTTAAGGAATTCATCCACCAGTTTCTCTAAGTATATTTGGATGATTGGAAAGTCTATAGTTTGTTGAAAGAACATGTAGAAGTCTTAGGGCTAATGTTGGAAAGATGCAAACTGTGTCAGATATCACTGAACATAAAGAAATTCATATTTGGAACACCTTTTGGGATACTATTGGGCCATATATTATGCAAACAAGGTTTACTCGTAGATCCCACAAAGATTGTAGTAATTGTTAACTTAGCACCACCAAAAATAGTCCATCAGCTAAGAGAGATGTTGGGAAACACTAGATACTACAGGAAGTTTATCAAAGGGTACACGCAGATTACTACGCCAATGGAAAAGCTGCTAAGAAAGGATAGAAAGTTTCAGTGGAATGACGAGTGTAAATACGGTCTGGATACCCTAAAGGAAAATATGGTCACCACACCAATATTATTCTTTCCAGACTAGGATAAGACATTCCACGTCCATGTAGAAGCATCAACCATAGAACTTGGAGCTATCTTGGTGCAGCTAGGAGCGGGGTACTTGGATCACCTAATAGAATTTGTGAGAAGGAAGATGTCAGACTTAGAACATAACTATAACATAAAAGAAAGAGAAATCCTAGCTATGGTCTATGCACTACAAAAGTTCAGACACTACTTATTGGGAAAACACTTTAAGATGTTCACAGATGACTCAGCTCTAAAATACCTATTCAACAAGCCAGTGTTGGGGGGGAGAATATGTCGATGGTTACTCCTATTTCAAGAATTTGACTTTGAAGTACTCATCAAACCGGGAAAATTGAACACAAGACCTGACCACCTATCAAGGGTCACAAATGAAGAAGAACCTACAAATTTAGAGGACAACTTTCTAGATGCATAGTTATTCTCAGTCTAGATCATTGATGAATACTTCACAGATATCATTCAGTACTTGAGCACAAGTATTGCACCGCAAGAATATAGCACCATGCAAGAGAAAAACCTGGTAGTCCACATTACCGACTACCAACTGATTGCAGGACACCTATACAAAATGGGCGCAGATAGCATCTTGCGTAGGTATGTTTTAGAACACGAAAGACCATGAGATTTAGCAGAAGCCCGTGAGAGAATAGCAAGAGGAAATTATGAAGGAAAAGCTACCACGTAGAAGGTATTGCATGCAGGACTATGGTGGCCAACGATTCACAAAGACTCGAAGGAGTACTGTCAGAGATGTGATGTTTGTCAAAGGGTAGGTGTAATATCCCTAGGCCGAACCCAATTTTAATGTAAATGAAAATGTACTTAAGATGGTGAGTTGTTTGATATCATATTTTGTATGCACATTTCATGGCATAGTGCGCACATATACTGTGCAGTAAGATGAGGAAGTTTGCACCCGCACACAACAACATAAGTGCGTGCGATTTTGAGGCTAGGTAGCCTTTTGTGTATATGTTGCATTTTATAGGCTAGTGAGCCAGTTATTATAAGCTAGGATGCTTATGTTTTGATTAGGTCAGAAAGCCTAGATGTTAAAAGCCAGTGTGCCTATTTTTGTATATGTCTCATAATTAATATAAAATACATTTTTGTGCACAGACCGACCACGATAAAAGAGATAGGGGACTAAACTCCACTGGTTAGGGAAAGGGAGGGGCCTAAAATTTAAGGAAAAGGGGTAAGATAGGGAGCTTAAGCCAAAAAGTTATATTATATTAATATTTCTCAAATCATAAAGTATGGATAATTATTTTATCCTAAGTTCCAAAGTTGGGGACAAGTGGGACAAAGTAGCTCCCAACATGAAAAGTTTCAAGTTGGGGACATGCATACATATTGTTGGGATTTAGTTCATTTTCCCATCTTTTCCATCATTCTTCCCATCATTCCTTCCATCATTCAGTCATCCAGTAAATCACCCATGAGCATGCACACACCAATTGAGCTATCCTTCGTATTTTCATGACTGTACCTGAACTTGTATCCATAGCCATTTTTGTGTTGGTGTATCTGGTTAGCTTGGGAGTTGGACTGAAGAAGCGGGTTGTCATGCCTGTGGGATATTGAAGAGGTGGGTTTTCAAGTCCGTGAGAAATTCTCTGGGTGAGAGAATTGCTGGGAATTGATTTCTTGAAGGTGCCAAACTGCAACTACAGTTCTCTGAGATTTCCTGTTTGGCTTGTTGTTGAAGCCCAAAAAGGAAGTGGGGTAGCCGAAGGACTGTTGAGAAGAGAAGGGGCACACTTCCTAGGTGGGAAAGACATGTGGGGAATGAGGGACTGTAGGTTGTTAGTTTGAGTTGGCACTTGAGACAGAGTCTTTCCTGTTTTCTATTAGACTTTATCCTGGTTAGGAATCCCTTTTACCCAGGTGGAGTTTAGTCCCAACTCGTGGGTGACTCACTTTTGAGAGTGATGAATGGTGTGGTCTAAGGATGGGAGGTTCATGGAAGGTCTGCATGCAATTGGTGACATTCTTACTAAGATAACTGTCAATTGTGTGATAAACTCACAAGCTCCATTGTCATTTATGTGTTTATTCTATGGGTTTATAACTGTGTTTATTTTTATGGGTATTACTTGTATATGTTGCATGTATACATTTATTGTTATTTCAGTGTCAATCTGTGTATTTACAGATGTATTTGTACGTTTACTTTTTATATATAATGCTTTCAGAAGAGTTATATGTGTATATATTTTAATTGCATGCCGCACAAAAAATTTACGTGTGGCATAGCTCAGTTGGATACTGGGTATGTTATAGTATGTTCCACAGAGAGAACGAAAAATGTTCTTTGGCGTAGAGTGACCCGGCCTGGGTGGTTGGGGACATTACAATATGGTATCAAAGCTGCATTTTTCAACAATGAGCCTGGATGGGCTGAGCAAGTTGAGTTGAAGGGAAATTACACGGAGGATTTATTTTGAAGTGGCCAAATTTAAGCTTTTAGAATGTCCACGGTAAAATTTATAAGCAACGACATGGAATTGGGAAAATCCCCAATTTCTGTTGTTCAATTCGAGGAAAATTGAGAAATTTGGCCAAGTGGTAAGATATTATTGTTTTAAGATTTATTCTAGCAAATTCAGACCTGGAATTGATCGAATTTGAAATTACAGAGAAGCCATAACAGTTGGAGCAAGATTAGTAATTAAAATTCTCAATTTGTGACTTGATTTTGGATCAATTTGTTCCAAGAAATGTCAACCCACAACGATTTGTTGTTTCGTAAGTTGAACTGGTGTCATCGGGGTGAAATGGAAAAAATTTCATAGTTGCAGAATGTCGATGGTAAATTGGGGAAAAATTTAAGCCAAAAGCCCCAATTCCATCCCCTGTCAAAAAGAATAAGAGGTCTAGGGTGGATTTGCTACAAGGAGAAATGAACAAAATCAAACCTCCTACATTTGATGGTGAGCACAAGAAGGATGAAAATGCAGAGACATGGTTGTTGGGCATGAGAAAGTATTTTCATTTGCATAATTATTCTTCTCATGTAGAAGGTAGAATTGTTATCTATCAACTAAAGGGAAACGTATCCATGTGGTCGGATCAGCTTGTGCAGGTGCAACACATTAAAGAGAAAAGTGTTACTTGGAGGGAATTCATGAAGTATTTTGAGAAGAAATACTTGACTAAAAGATACTATGACAAGAAAATGAAAGAATTCTTTGAACTCAAGCTTGGGAGTATGAAAATAGATGAATATGAGAGAAGGTTTTTAGAACTATTGAAGTATGTCTCTTTCATCAAGGATGAGATAGTTAAGATTCAAAGGTATTTGAGTGGATTGTCATCATTTATCAGTGAAAAAATACAGTATGATGATCCCAAGACATTGGAGGAGACCATAAGGAGAACTAAATACCTATATGATCAACGAAAAGCAAGACCAACCTTCCAAAACTCTTGGGAAGAAAAAAAGAAGTTCAGGATGGATCAAAGGAAGAAGGGAGCTAAGACACCATTCTTTAGAAATAATCCTTAGGGACATCCAACTCCTAGAGAGACCGGAGTGAATGAAATAGGGGGTTAAAGGCCAAGGAAACCACATATTCAATGTTGGGATTGTAATGGGGATCATATGTTCAGAGATTGTCCTCATAGAGGTGAAAAAGGGAGAACTATTCACAATGTAAAGCAAGCTGAAACAATGGAGGACATGGGCAGAAATGTGCCAAGGATATATGCAGCGCTGGAAAATAAGCAAGCAGAGTATCAGTCACATATGATTGAAGTGGAAGTTATGATCAACAACCAAACCATTGCTATTTTAATTGATTCAGGAGCTAGTCATAGTTATATAGATCCTAAGATGATGGAAAGTTTGCATTTACCAAGAAGCAAGCATGGGAAATCTTGGTTGGTGCAAATGGCTACAGGAGCCAAAAGAAAATTTAATGAGATGGTTAAGTCATGTCTTATGGATTTGAATGGACTGAACACCAGGGAAGATTTGAACATCTTGCCTTTAGGTTCATATGACTATCTAGTTGGGATGGATTGGTTGGACCAACATCATGCTATGATGGACTTTCATAACAAGGCATTTACTTGCTTGGATGAGGAAGGGAGCCTAAGAAAAGTGCAGGGAATTCCCAGGGAAGTAACCATCAGAGAAATTTCAGCATTGCAGAAGAAATGTTACAGGAAAGGATGTCAAATATTTGCAACTCATATGGAGGAGACACCTAAAGATAAGGTGCCAAATTTGGAAGATCATGTGCAGTCGTGGAAAATTTTGAAGATGTGTTCAAGGAGGTACCAGGACTACCCCCAAAGAGAGATATTGATTTCTCTATAAATTTAATGCCTGGAGAAGCTCGCTCCTCAGCAGAC
>CBVK0100925826.1:0-10796 GCA_900067695.1 Picea abies | reverse complement strand
AGTTGAGATAACAGGTGAAAGGGACAATTTGGCTATCAGTTGTGATTTTATCACACATGCAATGAATATGCTTATGAGCATGTGCAAACTAGGCAATTGTGTATTTGATTGTGAGAATTCGAATTGCAGAGATTGTGCAGAGGAGGCACGTTGTCTGGACACGGAAATTGTCACATGTATTTGCTAATTTGTGTATGACAGTGTGAAACGATTGTATTGTACTGAGAGCTCTTGGATTAGAGTTTTGTATGAGATTGTTTCATGATTCATGATATACATCATATATGATAGTGGGGTTTTTAGCTTTACGCTTTCCCAAAAAAACTTCGATGTTATGTGTTATTGATATTTCACTTTGTGATTGTGGTTGTGATCGTGGTTTAATTTTTCGCAAGAATAATAGTAGAAGCGATTGTGTACTTAACAATGGCGTAATTGTTAGATCAGGAGAATCGCAAGAAATACATTAAGTGTATTGAAATTTCTACAGCTTTAAATTATGATACTCTACAGTGTAATCTTTTGTATAAACGTTTTTTCTTTAATTGGGTTTTTACAAGTGACCATTAGTTGGCTTTCTTTCCGTCATATGATTTCTATGGAGAAGTTTATCTGCCAGCTCATCTCCAAGATGCCTTCATGCAACACTCACCATTCTCTACTTGTTTCCAAGAACATGAACCTATTTGGATGCATGATTTGGTTCCCGGCATTGTTCCACCCGAACCTGATGATGCCAATGACATCTACGACAACGATGATGAAGTATATTCTCCACTAAGCCATGATAATTATGACTCTGACCGGAGCTGATACTTCACATGGCCTTCACATGACCTTCACATGGCTTGGTCTCTTACTTTGTAAAAAGGATCTTACTTTTGGAATTTGTACTTTGTCTTTTAGCTCCTTCCTCGTGAAGGAATATTGTCTTTTTTACTTTAGTCTTTGTACGAGGATTTAGTGGGTTCCCTGCTAAAAAGAATCTCCACACTGTAGCTTTAATTTTATGATTATTGTACGTCACTTCTCTGGACTCGGGCTATCGAATATCCACTTTGTGTCTAGTCTATGTCGAATCAATCTAAGTCTATGTTGGATTTGTGTCTTGGAAAAACTCTATATATGCAGAGTTATTTCCTCTTTGTATGCATCGGGTTTTAGAGCGAGTTTCTAATATAAAGAAAATTGTGTCCATCTATTGTTCTCTTATCTTTTCTCTTTAAGTTATTAGTCTATGCCTGAGCAGTCGGCCAGGAGCCGAATCGACTATCTTTCACTCTGGTGTTAAAGATTTAAATTCAAATGCTCTGCTTTTCTGTGCATAGATAATCTTTTAAGGTTTATCTGATTTTTCTGAATTGGTGTATATATATATATATTCTATTTCCATTTCCAATTCCAAATGCTTCCCATACTTCTATTTAGTATAACATAAACTAATTTTCGCATGATCAAGTTACCACAGATCCCCCTTTCAGATCGTTTCTTTTCCATTTCCATATCCATTTCATTTGTTTGATATAACTATAAGTAAGTCTTTCCCAAGTCTCTGAGCATAAACCATATGACTTTAGAATCAATGCCTACTGCGGAATGTTGCATTGGGAAACACACTCCTCATGGACCAACTTCTGAGAGGACTTCCTTGGCCTTCTCGATATTGGCTAGCAACAAAAATCATGCAGATTAAGAAATATATTATATATGTGGCAAGCGCTTAACTTTATGGGTTGGGGAAGAAAAATACAGGGCTTTAAATAGATAAAGGATTTTAAAGAACTCTCCTCAATTGGATACACCTTCACTTGGTTGTGAGTATCCTTTATGTCGGTAACTAGAGATAGCATTAAGAGAAAACTAATTCTTCTGGTCTTTTATGGTCTTTAAAGGATAAACTAGAGAGTTCATAAAGAGAAAAAATAACACCATAGAAAGATCAATTAATGAAGTGTTGTTTTACTATTCACGTATTTTCCTTATTTCAATAACTAGGGATAGCATAAAGCCAAGCAAGGGAAGGAAGGAAGAAAATAGTGAACTCCGTAGATCACTGGACGAAGTGTTTCTTCCTTCTATATATAATATAATGTCTTGTCTCATTTCGGTAACTAGGGAAGCCAAGAAGAAAAAAAAAAACAAACTCCATAGAAGATCTTACCTTATGAAGTGTTCATCTAACGTAGCAGGTCAAATGGAAAGATCGCGGTCACCTGACCTTCTATATTCTTGGTGGGCCTTTCACCCATTCCACTCCTCCAGCTACTAGTAGACAATCCTCATCGTAGTATTACGGGAGGGTAGGAACCTTTGCACACGACTCCCTGGCACTCATGTGAAGAACTCCTTGAAACTGCTCTTTGTCTTTGGATCAACCACTCTACTTTCTTTCTCTCTACCAAACAAACCGTATGATATCTCATTCTATTATAACAGCAATCACCCTCCCTCTCTTATTAGATGTTATTTAATTGCACACTCTATTTTGCTCCACTTGATCAATTTAATACATAGATCGCCCATTTTCATTGAACCTTACAGCCTTATCTCACTTTCATCATAGCATGTGTGTGTGTAGCCCAACCCATCCATAAGGAACAAAATTTCTTTCTTGACAACTAACTCGCTCGGTTGAGGTTCAGAGAAGGACCGGCATAACTCGGTTGAGGGCCAACATGTCCACAATCTAGGTAGGTACTTGACCTAGTTAACTATTTAGTGAGTATTAAGTCGAGGAAGAGGGATCTACCCACATAAATCGATAAGTGATGTGATTATATTTATGATACATAAAGTGGGGGATTTAATTCATGCCCCAAGATGCCATTAACCAAGCTAGATCCACCTTAACCACCCCCCTTAATCTAAAGGAAACAACGCCATGAACAACAAAACTAATACCTTGTGGTTGTAAGGAAGACTCAGTAATGCCTTGAGATATATATTGATGCATGCAAAGGACTTTGTTCCTCGTTTCTTTCCATGAAATCACTCTGTATTTTCTCACTTCCTTCTACAATGGATGAAACTAATTGATCTCTCGATCAAATATGGCAATCAAACTAGCTCAAAATAGATGTATGCTTGGAAATATATGTTGTTTGATTTTTTAGGTGCAGACCAAAATGCCTGGATCACAAGTGAGGGCCCCTGATTGGACAACAGATGCTAGCAAAAGAAAGAGAAGCATCCCTGTCTATTTCTGGCTATTTCTGAATAGGGTGTCTCCTATGCAATCATTCATCATGGTAGATTATATGCCCATCTTAATGAAAGCTAGTTGGGCAAGGCATTGGCTCACAATGCAGTATCTCACAACAAGGTAAGGATGAGTGAACAGGAGTTGGAGGAAGATAGATCGTACCAAATGTTCAATGGTCATTTAGGGTCAGGCTAGGAGGTGGTAAAAGAGAGAGGTCTACTTCTTCGGAGGCAGAGAGGGAAGCGGGCAAGCAACTATCTAAGTTCATTTAGTATAGGAGGAGTAGGAGGGAATGGCGGGCAAGTGAATCTCCTTCTGGTGACATCTACTCCTATTGAGAGTATGGATTGAATTTTCTCAGTATTGGATGTGAAGGTCTGGTTCGTTATATTTAGCCCGGGTTGTCAGGACGCTTTAGATCGAGATGCGAGATTGACAGAAGAATACATGAATAGTTGGCGATACCTTACTACTTGAATGAATGGATGGAGGGCCTAATTCCCCTCATTCCCAGGTGCTTCCATGAAACACCTCTCCCTCGGATCCATACCAAAAGAAGCAAACCAACCTACCACCCACTTCTAATTTATAAGGAGTAGTAGATCCCTTCTTTTTGCTCGCTCTGAGATGGTTCTGAACACTGATCATGGGTCTTAGCACCTTAGAGAACCCACTGGAAACAATTGATGCCTACCCTACCCTCTATTGCTATTGAAAATGGACGTGTGCTAATGACCTCAGCCCTACCTCCATTATCCCCCTGACAATAGGTCTTGGGAAGGGATTTCCTTGTCCCAGCATGTGTATAGAATCATACGATGCCCTATTTCATAAACGATGTGTATGGGGGTGTTAGGCCATTCTATACAGAGTCTACTCCCACCGATAACTATTCAGTCATGGCTCCCCTACCCACACCTCAAGTACAGTTTTAACCATAAGGTACATGTACCTTCGTTCTCCCGGTGAATCGTTAGGACCTCACCTCCATATTGGATATCGTTACATAGATTAGGCCATTCTATACAGAGTCTACTCCCACCGATAACTATTCAGTCATGGCTCCCCTACCCACACCTCAAGTACAGTTTTAACCATAAGGTACATGTACCTTCGTTCTCCCGGTGAATCGTTAGGACCTCACCTCCATATTGGATATCGTTACATAGACGGTGGGTGCCTCTAGAGAATTATTGAACGTCAAACAACTATAGTGATGTGTCGGTTTAGCTGTAGACAATTCACATGGGAAACTCTTTGTTCACCTCATATATCCAACAACACCTGCAACATTCTCTTCCCGCGCCGACCATAACCAATCGTCATGGAAGATGGCCTAGTTCCCCCAGTTTCTCAAGGACAACCCTCCCACATGATCCACCAAGATTTCTCAACTGCTACAATCAAGAGAGTCAGTTTCCTATGTCTAACACTCACCAAGTTCAATGGTAGTTGTAGCGATATACTCTATATACTTTGTCATTTTCCTCTTAACATCAATCCACCGAAAAGTACAAACTAGGTATCACCTCCTTCGATCAATCATATTATGTTGTAACGAAAGTTAAACGAAGTGGTTAGGTCCTCATTCAGTTGCTACATGTTAATCCGTATGCCTTTATTAACTACCAACATGCATGATAAGTTCAATAGTGGAGGGATCACTTTCACCTTTCCAAGTCTACCCAACTTATTTCACTCAACACCAGAAGTAACAACCTTGAGGAAGGGAACCAAGTTGGGGAGGGAGTCAACCCAAACCAAGGACTGTCCACTACCATCTAGAATCCTTAGGGAGTTCATACGCTAAACCGACATGTTCCTACCCGATCAGAAGCTTGTACCTTAGCCCTCCCAGNNCCGATCAGAAGCTTGTACCTTAGCCCTCCCAGAAAACACCAACTATAAGCCCTCCCAACCCTCCCGGCCCCAAGTCAGGCAACCTCCCTCATAGCACCCTTGAGCATTTGAATGTAACTTTCCCAACAAGCTAGTGCCCAAGCCCCCCTACCAGATACTATCGGCCCTCCCGGCCCCAAGTTAGGCAACCTCCCTCATAGCACCCTTGAGCATTTGAAAGTAACTTTCCCAACAAGCTAGTGCCCAAGCCCCCCTACCCTATCTGGTAGTTTGATCGATTCCAACTGCATCGTTACCGAGAAAGGGTTTGGATCCGGTCTTCATCTCGCCAACCATACTATCACCCGAGATTTAGGTACAAGGCAAGGCAGTTGATCGAGCGACAAGAGGATATGATTTCTCCAAGCTCGCCATGCACTACACATTGCTAACCTCTGTCTTATTAGGGCCCATCTAACCCCCTCACAACCCTATTTGACCATCAATAACAAGGAATCGTCACTACTGGTTTGAATGATAGGATCATTCGGTCGATCCTATCATAGGATAGAGTTGCGCCTACGTGTCACTTGCCACTGTGTGAATCCATGCATCGTATACAAATACGTGGACGTTTGTTCAAAAGTTGTTCCGGAACGTCGTGCCCTCTGCTGAGCCTCGTTGCTCAGAATCACAATGGGCGGTTCAAAGTCTCGGCACAGTAGTGGGAGAAGAGATCACTCTCCCGATCTTCATATGGCCAATCCCTAAATGGATAAATAGAGCGGAAATGGAGTTTCCGCTATGGTTTCATTGGTCATGACCCAGCTCCGGGTCGTTGTAGCTACTTGCCTTTGCTCTGTGCCCTAACTACCAACGTCAATAACTTAGGGATAACCTCATATTTCTTCCTGTTGCTGGGGGCTGGCTATCCATTAATGAGCATGTTCCTGGTCTTTCTGGTCGTCCATCGGTCATGGGTGGTAGAGTATCTGTGCTTTTGTGTTGGTAAGTCAGTTGTGCCGGCCCATTTTCATAATCTAATTAAATAGTTGGAAATGACATAAATCGAGGTTGAACAGGAAGTGTGGGCTTAATGAACGGAGTGCACTAACTCTTACTTTTTTGGTATCTTCTCTTGGTCAATCTAGAATTTTGATTGATTTTTTGAATATTTGGGTTGGTTTAAAATGGGAAAACCCCCTCAGTTAATATTCTGAAATGCATGGAACTTTGATCCATGCGAAACTTAGATTACTCTTGAAAATCTGGTCGAATTCAGATTTGAAAATTTACCTGAAAAACAAATTTGTTTGCTCCCAAGTTAGCCTACTCCTTAAGGAACTACCTTGCTTCTAGTATTGTCGAGTGAATTCCTCGAACAAAGACAATCTCATACATATGATGAGGATTTGAGAAATAATGAGTAAAGGATAGTTTCTTTGGTCCCTTCGAAACCATCATGAATTAAATAGAGATAGTCACAAAAACTTTGCTATAATGTGTGTTGCTCCACCTAATCCATCTTTAAATGTAATGGTTTAGACTTCAGTGTGACTGTCTACATTGAGAATTGTCTCCACTACTTGATATTTTCCTTTGTCATCCATGAATTCTTCCACTAGATTCTTTTGAATGTGTCTATATTCTAAGTAATGAAATTCTTTTGAATGTGTCTATATTCTAAGTAATGAAGTTTCCAGTTCATTGAATAATTCTTGAATGTCTATGAATTTTTTTTTATTAAATATGGCTACAATTTTTTTACACAACATTTAATAACCTTTATAAGTAGTACACGAAGAACTAGTGAACATTATTACTTTTTTGCTTTCAATTTTATCAATAAAGAAAATAATAATTATTGTGATATCTTTTTACTCTCATCTAAAACTAAACACAAAGTGATCATCATTTTCATTGATGCATATAAAATTTCACCATGATTCTTAATCAAAGTAGCAAAGATATGTTGAATCATTACAAGGATGATATTATCACATTTAAAGTCTAGTAGCAAAGCACACAACCTAACATTTGCAATAATTTCCAAAATACTTACTTCCAACAATCATCTAAAACATTTTTTTCTTTAAAGCATTCTTATATGGTAATTCCAATGTTGTTATCCACGTGATTTTGCTAATGTGATTAACAACAACATGCTTAACATCATCGTATTTATGCCTTAAATTCTTATCCATGCTCTTATTTATGGGAATTATGCTTCTAGCATTGTCATATAAGGTGATTGTTCCACCTTAGATAGATAGCCTTAGACTTGCTTCAAAGTGTTACCAATTCATCCCTACATTGGAGCGAGTATTCGAGTTCTATTTTAACATAAAAAATTTGTTTGCAAGTTCATTCAGCAAAAAGGTCCATTTTGATTTTGCTAAATGTATCATCGCCTTCAATAATATGATATTCATATCTCATTTTACTATACATATAATAATTTGAATGGAACTCGGTACTAAAATTCAACCCCCCCTCCCACTGCCGTATTATTTTTTTAATAGTACTTTTATTATCATGTGTGTGTGTGTGTGTGTGTGTGTACATATATGTCTAGTAATCACCATATGCCATGCCTCGCCAGTTCATGGAAGTATATTGTAGGGTGGTGGATTTATACCATAGAAATAATCGATCAATGCATTGTTCCTCAACATCTATACACCCTCTAGGATCCATTCATGTGGAAGGAAAAATGTTCCACACCCCATGAAAAATATGACTATAATGCTTCTTCCTCCTCTTTTCTAGACAATCTTCCCCATCTAGATCCCCCAAACAATTGGAAGCTCCCCTACATTAGATCTCCCCCTCCCCTATTCCACCAAAAACCCTACCCTCCATAGAAAACCTTCATGATTAGTATTCCAATCCACCTATACCGCCTACACACACATGCACACACCATCTAGGATCCATTCACATGGAAGGAAAAAACTTCCACACCCCATGAAAAATATGACTATAATGCTTCTTCCTCCTCTTTTCCAAACAATATTCCCCATCTAGATCCCCCAAACCAATGGAAGCTCCCCTACATTATATTTCCCCCTCCCCTATTCCATCAAAAACTACCCTCCATAGAAAACCTTCATGATTAGTATTCCATTCCACCTATGTGTGTGTGTGTGTGTGTGTGTGTACACACACACACACACACATGTATCTATGTTATATGTGTGTGTATGTATGTATACATAGACACATGCATGTGTGTGTGTGCATGCCCACATATAGACATATGTATATATGCATATATTCATATGTATTTATGTATATATTCATGTGTGTGTTATGATCCAATGCCTTAAAAATGATAAAAATTCAATGAATACAGTCCACTTCGATTGGGAAATCTCCTTTTACAATATATCTAATTCAGAAGACAAGATGAGATGCTCCTAAGACTACATCTCCTTGGGGTGTGTGTGTGTATATACCTTCAAACAAGTGTTGTCCTCGACACTTGACTAACTGCAGGTGTTTTTGCATGAAGAACTCATATTCCCATGTCGCCTCTTCCATTGGTAGGTTCTTCCATTTGATGAGGTACTAAGTAATTGCTTGATTTTATAGTCGCTTAATCCTTGTTTCAAGAATTGTTTCTAGTTCTAGTATGATTTTTCCTTCTTCATTAATCTCTAGTAAAATAGTTTGGACTAAGGTCTTGTCACTGATTACCTTATTTAAGGAAGAAACATGGAAGATTGGATGTACATATGAAAACGAAGGCAACTCCATTTTGTATGCCATACTTCCAATCATTCGCAACACCTTATAGGGGCCATAATATTTGGATGCTAATTTATTGTCCTTCTTTTGTTTCTTGAGGGACATCTGTTTATATGGTTGTATCCTCAAAAATACCCAATCCCCCACTTCAAATTCCCTTTCACTACAATGTTGGTATGCTCATTGTGTCATCCTATTTTTTTCCATAACCAATTTGTCCTTCAACAGTTTGAGAACCTCTTGTTTGTGCCCTATGTGGTCCTCCACTACCTGAATCTTTGTAGTCCCTTTCAAGGGCAATGTGATGGGTGGAGGATGATGTGTTGTATCACCATTCTGCAAAGGGAAACCACTTGACCCATTGTGTATGTTTATCATATTCAAAGCAATGAAGATATCCTTCTAGACATTTATTCACAATCTCAGTTTTCCCATCGGATTGAGGATGGTAAGATGAATTGTGAGCCCAGGGGAGGCAGGTGCAGGAGGGGTTTTGTTCATCCCTATAGGACAAGGGATGATAACTTATTTTTGGAATCTAGGAACTACCACAAACAATTCAGCAGAGGCATATGCACTTCTTAAAGGGAACCAAATAGCGAAGGAGCGTCAAATTAACAAGCTAATCATAATAGGGGACTCCAAGATGATCATCAGGTATTTCGTTAAAAGCACAAACCCAAAGAAATCAATGCTCAAGAGAATCATTGATAGAACCAGGGACATAATCTCAAGCATGAGCCCCTACTTCTACCATATCTGTTGAGCCAACAATTGGAGAGCAGATGAACAAGAAAACAAAGCCATAGGTAGAGGTAAAGGAACTTGGAAATTCAGGGAAGGTCCATGTTCCTATCCCCCCCATAACCATTCCAATGACCCAAAGCATACAAGTCGACAACTCATCCAATAGCCATGCACACAAGGGTCTCCAGCGCAACATCCAATCTGGACAAACTCTCGACAAATCCGGGAGCACAATATACTTCGCCAAATCCAGGAATGGGTAAAATTGTACCTTGAAGCAAGCAAACAGGGATTATCAACGCATTAAAGGTCAGTCCCCCATGGGATAATTCAAATGAGATCACTTATACCTCGCTCCTCCTCCCCTCCCACTATCCCCACATTAATGGCACTCGTGCAAACAGACTGGGAAATGATTCAAAGCACGTGGAAGAAGTCATGACAACACTCCATGTTCCAGAGGAGTCATATTACATGCACAAGAAAGGACGTCACATGAGAAATTCAGATCAGAGCCTGATTCATTTTTTAGACACCCACAGGAGGGCAAGCGAAGCAGATAGAAATACAGGTGCTAGGAAGAGTCTCGACATCTCAAGCTAGGGTGCAAAACACAGAATTCGTTGGACAGGTAAAGTCAAGGTGAAGGCCACAAAAAAAGATCGTGGAAAGAGCATAGGTTGGCCAAAATATATTAACAGGAATAGCCAGAACGAAAGAAACACTCAGGGGGATAGAAAAAGGATGCAACGGTGATCCAGAGGATCAAATTTTGATCAAAATTCAAAGTGCTCAGAATCGCTTCAAATCGAATGGGTGCGTAGGCCTCGTCGTCACGAACCCAACGCAACTCATTTGGGTTCAAGCGAACGTCGTATGAGTGAGATATCACGTTCTGTTCAAATCGTCAAACATGCAAAAAAAAATGTGTTCATTGTACAGTCTGTACGGATGCTGACGTGGCAGGGCCATACGACACGTGGCAGATGCTCAGTTGGTAGGGCTGTGTGACATGTGGCAAGTGTTGGTTGGCAGTTGTGTGGATGAATCATTTCTTGACACGTGTCATCTTGATGGCGAATGGATTGGTGACACGTGGCCCAAGTAAGGGCTGCCACATGTCACTTGGACAATGGTCTAAAACTTGTGTAGTCGGTAGGACTCGACCCCGCAACCTCCGGGCAAGGGGAAGAGCTTTGGGAAGGGCCGCCCAACCGGCACGCCCACCCATGGTTCTTAACATATAAACGGTTTAAAA
>CBVK0100925823.1:0-15534 GCA_900067695.1 Picea abies | reverse complement strand
GAATGCTCTTTGGCAGACCTTTTGTATTCCACAATTTAGAATACCACCACTTCGGCTCTTGTGCCTCTTCACGCATTAGCTTGATAACCCAATTGGGTTTAGTAGGACCCCCCTGATTTTTTATATTGCCACACCAATTCATCCTCATTGTCTGATATTCAAACATGAGTCTTTAGTTATCCTTGAATATATGTCGACCATTCATGATGCCATTGTACGTCCAAATCCATTGCTTCTGTTGATTGCCATCCCTATCTCCAAATCCTTGAATGCTCATGGTTTATGCACTTGTTTAGAGTGCTTTGTCTTGATTCATGGAGACATGTGATCATTCCATTGGAGAGAAAATTTTCTTCACGGTAGCTTGCTATGGCATCAGTAGCCACCCTCACATTTCCACCTGTCCCCACCTTCTAAGTCATAAATTTATCTATAACTAGAAAAGCTAATGTTAATGCTCACCATTGATTGGACGCATTTTGAGTAGGCATTTTTTTGTGATGAATCCAATCAATGATTGAGTATAGGTACATGTATTTATCTATAAGGATACACCTCCACAAGCTATCCCGAGTGATGAAAACCCATAGAGACTTCACCACAAGAGCCTTTCCAAATTAGAAAAGACCATTTAAGCCCCACCCTCCCAAAGATTTTAGCCTTGACAATTGCTTCCATGCAACCAAATGTGAGCCAAAGAATTATGCACTATTCTTCCACAAGTATTTGAAGCACATCTTTCTGATACTAGTGAGAAACCCTTTTGGGATGTATGCTAGAATATGTCAGTAGACAAGTGTGGCTTCCAATACCGATTTAACCAGGGTGAGTCGGCCACTAGACGATATTCATCTGTTGCACTAGAAACTGGTCCTCTTTTCCTCTTTTCAATACGAGCTAACAACCACCTTCAATCTGCCTTTCCATAATTATTGGGTTTTAGGACGGACCCGAGTATTTGATTCCCTCCCCAATATCATGAGAAGAGAAGCGAAAAAGAGGTTGAATATGAGCATGTTCCTTCTCTACAAAATCTGGAAAGAATATGGCAAACTTATCATCATGATTAATATCCTTGTCACATCATAGAACAAGTCTAGAATTTTCCTTCAATATACACCCTTTTGAGGCTTCACACGGGAAAAATATTCATATATCATCAACGAATAGTAGGTGCAAAAAGGCTCTCATTCCTTCCTATTAGGAGGCCCCTCACCAAAATATGTCTTTTAGAAGCCTCCAAAACATGGTTGATTCCATCCACGATGAGAAGAAAAAGGTAAGGTGACACCAAGCAACCCTAACGGAGACCCTTGCCAGCCTTGAAAAAGGGGATCCTACCTTTTTTATAAGAATAGTAAAGGAGAATGTTGAGACACAATTCATTATCCATTTCACCATATCCAAACCGAAATCAATATGCAGGAGCAACAATCGAAGACACAACCAGGAAACACAATCATATTCTTTAGAGAGGGTGATCTTGAGAACCGATACTGCTCTCTTGTGAGTTTTAATGGTGTGTGGGTCCTCTTAGGATGACCTAATGGCCTCATGAATAAGGCGACCTTTTAGAAACCCAAATTGTTTAGGGATAATTACATTTGAGAGATAGGTATTTATCCTGACAGTTATAATCTTCACAATTATTTTGTAAATGCAATGGGTCAAAATTCAACAAAGGATGAAGGATGATCAATTTTTAGGATGACAGGGATAAAGGTAGAGTTGATATTGGGAAGCAATTTAACCGAAATCCTTACATCCTACACCACTTGAAGCAAATCATCACCTATGACATCCAAAAATTCCTCATAAAACTTGGTTGTCCATCCATCAAGACCTGGACTTTTATCATTTTTAAATGATGAGATGATCGCATGTAGCTCCTCTTTTGAGACTTCACAGAACAGTTCCCTAGCATCCTCCTCTTCAATCAACCTAGGAAATAGTTCAATCATTCGGTAGATCTCTCCCATCTTGACTTTTTTGTTTTACTTGAACAATGCCTGAAAGTGCTTGACCCCTAAGGCTGCAAGCTCCTTAAAACCTCGTGTCGAATTCCCATTAGTATCTCTCAATTCACATATAATGTTGTAGTTCCTTCTATAGTTTGCAAATTTTTTAAAGTACTTTGTGTTTTGATCACCAACAGTAAACCATAAGACCCGACTTCCAACTCTCGGCATTTCTCCTGCTCCAATGTGGTCCACTGACCAAACTTTAATTTCCCATACAATGGTTCTAACTCTCCCTCAATAGCATGAAGGTTCTGATCAAGGGCCTGGCAGTGGTTACCAACATAGTTTGTAGTAATAACCTTCAGCTTTTTAAGTGTCGAGGCTAATTAGGAGCTTGGAGTTTTAGTCTAGCTTGCATGAAAGTGTGTCCAGTGATCCTGAACTAGTGCCTTGAACTCATCAATATTCACCCATATAGGGTTGTATTTAAAGGGTGGACCAAGCTTATCGAGGGTTGATGCCAACTCTAACATTATTAGAAAATGGTCTAATATTCTTAACTTACCATCCCATGAATGGTAAATCCCAACGTCCTATAATAATGAATGGTCCACTAGAAAATGGTCAAGTGGTTTATGTATCCCCTCAAATCCTACTATGTTGTTGCACCATATCGGGATAATTTCAATTGGCTCAACATCAATGAACCATGTCTCCTCGAGATGATGCAAGAAAAAGTTTGATAGTTTTTCCTCTTGCACTAGTGCACCCCATGTCTCATCCCTATGTAAGGTAAAATTCATGTTGCCACCACAAACTACATTCCCTTTGTGAAAGATGTTGAGAGAAAACAAACAGTTCCAATAAGGTTCACAGTCCCCATACGAACCGTAAATATTAAAAAATTTGATGTCTTGCTTAAGCTCTTTGCAGTGCAATTCTAGGATTAGTCCTAAGAAAATAGAATAATAGTTTGTAAGAGAACAATTTGAAGAAAACCCAATAATCAACCCTCCTGAATTTCCAACCGCATCTAATCCCACAAACTGCCAACCGGGAAACAATTTATTTTACTCCACAATGATATCCTCACACACACCCATTGTCTCTTGTATAAAAACAATGTATGGCCTTTCGATCTTAATGAGCCTCTTTAGAGGAAGCTTCTTATCTCTCCCCACCAGGCCGCTGATGTTGACCGACAACATTTTCACGGAGAACCCTTTTTCGAGGCTAGTCCCACTTTAAGAACCCCAAAAGTTAAACATTGTCACCCATGTGAAACTTCATGACTAGCCCTCTCCTGCACATGCCTGGGTATTGATTTCCAGCCCACCTTGGAGCGACCCAATACCAATGTATCATCAAATCCCAAGCCTGTCAGAATGGAAGATTAAGGAATTGTAACCCTAGACCAAAGAAGGTAGGGTTCACGACCCAAAGATGATGAGTGAGACCCCATCAAGGAGAGTGTAGGTCTCTTTGTGATCTAAGAGGATAAAGGAACTCATTTGTTGCTAACTCAACGTGAAGATAAGTAGTTTCACAATGCTCATAGGAGATAGGAACCAAATTCTTCCCCAAAGTAGCACAATCGATCGGCCCATCCCCAACCCTAAATGTATTTACTCCTTTCTTGTCCAAGATAGTAGAAGGAAGAGGGGATCTGTTTTCAATGAGCTTACCTGATTATGGAAGTATGCCCTCATTTTTGGTCCAAACTACTTCAAGCTTACTCCATTGAGAAGTTGATAGTTCCAAGTCCTATCTGAATCCCTCCCAGGGATCTTGTTTCAACGTAGCAACCATCCTTGCATTCTACAATTGACATGTTATCTCACCTACCATAAGATTCTATTGAATGGCCGAAATGAATATTTCACCACCCACCACATCACAACTGACCCCTCCATGATTTGTGATGGGTGTTGACTGAAGGGGAGGCTTATTCTCCTCAGATTTCATGGCCAACTCCAGAATTTCCCTCGAATCTGAGTGAGCATTCCCATGAAAATTTTTGATAAATTTAAAATTACACTCCAAAAGAGTATGGCCAACGTTATGACACCGAGAACATTGGAAGGAAATATTGAGATAGTCCAAAATTTGTGTGTACCTTCTGTCTCGCACCACCAGTTCCAAATATTCAAATAAACCTTATCGAGGGTCCAAATCCACTAGAATGTGAACCACATTTCTTAATTTGTTGTGTTTATAACTATCATATGAAGCTATAAAACTCCCTAGAGTATCTCCAATTTCCTTTAACCCCAAGTCAGTCCAATGCTCTAGGAAAAGGTTCGACAATTTTATCCAAGTGGGAATGCTTGTCAAGGCTTCTTTATGCGAATCAAACAATGGATGCCATAGTTTGGCATAGAAAAGTTGGTGAATCCAATACCATCTACTCGAAAGGAGCAACTTTACATCTTCTTTATAATTCAAAACGATCTCAATCCAGCCTTGTGACGGCATATGAAAGATCGGAGTATACCATAGTTGTGAAGACCAATTCTTCTCAATCCATGATTCCATAGCGCGAAATGCTATGCGTCTCCCTCCATACTTCCTTACTATCATGCTAGTGCGATTTGATTGTGGGGATGACAAATATTGACTCTTCAAACAATGTGTCTTATGAGTAGTCAACGAGGTGCAGATATTGATCCATGCCTTTAAGTCCCACCTCCATCCATCCACTTGGCGTTCTAATCCATAGCTACATAGCATAGAATAAATCGCCCTGCTCTCTCAAGGGTTGACCTATGTCACCACGTGACCATAGCTACATAGCATAGAAGAAATCACCCTGCTCTCTCAAGGGTTGCCGCATTGATACCAGGGTTACTACAAAACTCCATTTTAATATATTTATTATTGAAGCTTTATACTTTATGTTTAGTATTTAAATGAATTTGATTTAATTTTTAATTGGTTGTAATGTTATTCATTATCATGTTTTAAGGGTTAGTTTAATTGGTTTCGATGCCATACGTGTGTACTCTCTTTCAAAGTTGGGGAGGTTACGGGTTCGATTCTCATATTTCTTGGGGCTATAGTTTATCCCGCTTACCATCCATGGATCATGGGGAAGTATTCAGTGATTTTTCCACAAAAGTTATAATATGAGCATATCTTGAAAATTTAAGGTATGTAGAAAAAATATAAACATATAACAATAATAATATATTTTAAAATTTTAAGGTAGGTATCTTAGTCTTAAATAAATAATTAATCCTATGTTAATTATGTTTAACTCGGGTGATTGGAAGGAATGATTGTTATCCTTCCCACCAAGGTTCAATCCTCCAACAAATATTAGTTCATTAAGAAAAGTTTAAGAATGATCTTTGGAATGTTGACTCTTCCATATAGGTGTACTCTAGACTTCGAATTTATCACACATGGTTCAAAATTCTAAGTAGTTTTCAAATTAAAAGAATTTATATGTACTCCAAATGATCCATTCCCATAAGTAAGAAGTTGATGTCTCATGAACATTCAACAAAGAAAAAGGGTCATACTACCTCGAAAACAATGAAGGCCATTTGAAATTTCAATGGATCCCATTCATATAAAGAAGTTATAATATTGAATGGAATTTTGGATATTGAATGTTTTTGGGATTTTAAATTTTAATTAGGTTTGATTTAGTTAGATTTTGAGATTTCAAAGAAAAGAAGCATGAATTTTATCTTCATGAAAATATGTGATTGGTAAATATGGATATTAGTAATTCATGCATTTATGATAAAAAAGTGTTTTGTCACTAAGTTGTGTAAAAATGTTTTACTTATAAGTTGCGTAAATTGAGTAACAGGGAAAATGGTAATAGAAGGAAACAATAAGACTCAACTAAGTCACTCTATAATCTATTTCATGAAATAAATAAGATACAAGAAATAAAACTAGCATTTAACATTTAGAGTAGAAGATAACATTAAATAATAATGATTTTTTTATTATACCAATGGAAAGGTTATTTACAACAACAACTTAATAATGGCTCGATGTAATTGGATGGGCTCCAAAGCCACCTTTGAGGATGGGTCATTTTTCTCCTTTCATGCTTCAGCTCCAAGTTTGGCAGAAATTAAATTCTTGATCATAGAGATGATGGCTACGGTCCAAGATCTCTCTAGTGGAATTCTTGCAACATAACCTTATTATGGATTGTGCATGAATTGTGTGACCTCAATGTCTTTATTTATAAATGAAATGGTGGGCTTTTTTTTGGAGCTAGCTTCAGTGTGAACTATATGTGTACATTAATGAAACAATGGAATAAGTGGGGGTCAGGGAAATAATGGAGAAAGTATTTATTTATAAATGAAATGGTGGACCTTTTTTTGGAGCTAGCTACAGTGTGAACTATATGTGTACATTAATGAAGCAATGGGATAAGGATAATTAATGAAGACTAAATCAAACCCTATGATTACTAATAACAGTTAGATAAAGTCCACAATTACCTACTATGTCTTTTTGGGATGTGCATAGGCATTGACAAGCCATCCAAATAATGGTTGTCTACTTCAGGTTGATAGCGTGATTATTTATGGATTTCCTATTGACTCCACACACAAAAAAAATGGTACACTATAAAAATTTTGTCAACTTTTAGTTTGACTTAGCTCAATATGATATCACTAAAATCACATGATTATGGAAATGAGGACTAAAATTATCATAACAATATTTATAGATAAAAACACAAATAGTGAAAGCATTTGGAGATCAAATTTTCTCCTCCCAAGGCCTACACAAAGAGTTGAATTTTATTTTTATAAAATAAAAAATAATAATTTAAATGCATCCTTATTTGAATATTTAATGGGGACTTTAATGCATGAGGGTGTCTTCGTCTCAAGGAGGAATAAGTTGGAAAGGAGGTTTTCATATTTAAAATTGTGTGTGCCCAATCAACGTCATAAAGTACCTAAAATGTCTCATAAACAAGTTGAAAAGTAGTGAAGTTGCAAGTACTTGTCAATGGTAATATAGAAAAACCAATGGTAATATAAAAAATAACTCTAACAAACAATTCACCAAAATCAATGTCCATATGATTGAGTGCTACATTGAAAAAATTAGATTTTGGTGAATTGATTTCTCTTTTGCATTGTGTTGAAATAAAAATTGTCGATGCAAATTCAATGACCTAATTTATTGTCTTAAAGCATATTGAAGTGTCTATGAAGCAAAAATATCGCCTTCCGCCTTAATAAAGGTGATTTAATTATCAAATATTAACCACGCAGAAAATATCAAAAGAACAGAAAAAAGTAGTTGTCGTTGCACTCTACTCTAGAATGTGTGAACGATAAGAAGGCGATTTAATTAACCCATATTAACAAAGCTGCAGTTCCCAAAGGAAAAAAATTGACTTGCATTGTACTCTTAGATATATCAAGAGCATGAGTCCTCTTTTATCAAAGTAAAGCTTATGAAAATACTTCAATAAGCACCCCACATAAATGATATTTTATTGAACCAAGCACATAAGATAAATCGTCTTATACAGGTGATGGCCACTAATATGCAATGCAGCTTTTAATGAGATAGACACAAAGCTTTTGAAAATATTTATCCATACACGGTAATAGTCATGCACTTGAGTGATGGTTCATCAGCTGAGTTATAATTTTATTTTATTTTTATCAGCAAATTTCTGCAACGTGCATAATAAATCCTTAAATATATATTTTGCACGATAAAAAAATTTATTATTCATGAATATCTTTCTTCATTGTCCATACCAAATACTTAAATAGATATTTTTGAATATAACATTTTTTTATTATTTGTGATATCGTCCATACTAAATACTTCAATATATATTTTTGCATATAAAATAACATATCATATATTGAGTATATTTTATAGACCAGCAACTCGAGGTATATTGTTTATTATTTTCAAAAGCTTACATGCATGTGAAAACACTACACTTGTCATTGAGGAGAGGTGAATAAGCCATGTGTCTCCCTTAAATGCTTTGTCATCAGTCATCAACTCTCCATGTTGCAGTTCTCCAACCTCTCGCTCCTTCCCCAAAGTGATGAGTTTGCTTTCTCCTACTCCTTTGTCTAGCTACGAATGTAATCAGTTAGTACAGTTGGTTTTCTCTTTCTCCTTTGTTCAATTGAATCAGTTAGTAAGTTGGATAGACCAAACATCAAATAGATAGGCCTACAAACCAGACATCTCAAAGAATCAATCTGAGTAGGAGACCATTGGTACCTCTTGTTGTATTGCCAAATTGAAGAGCTTGCTTTCTCCTTCTCCCGTGTTCAATTGTTATTGTGATCAGTAAGTGGGATAGTAGAAGAATCACATAGATAGGCCTAAAAAGCAGGTGCCTTCGAGAAGCAATGAGTAGAAGACCATTGGAGCATCCTACTGTATAGGAGCATTAGTGCTTCAACTATATTAGAGCATTGGTGCTTCAATTCGAGTATTAAAATCATGGAAGCATGTTGGGTAGAATCCTAGTAGGTGCTATATCAAAAGAAAACCACATTTGAAGGTGCCTCAATCCAATCCATTGAACCACATAAGCCCACAAAGGTATCTCACAAAATAACTCCACCCACACAAATTTAATAGAAGCATTAACCTCCTGGTAGAACATTGGTGCAAGTAGAGGGTTGAAAGCATGAACTAGCATGAGCATTGTTGATTCATTTGCATCTTGCACAACCATTCACAAGTTATGTTGGCTCTTGACATAAGTTGTCTCTCACAGAATCAGTCTGCCCACACACATTTAGTAGAAGTATTAACTAGTTCCTGGTAGAACATTGGGCCCACACACATTTAGTAGAAGTATTAACTAGTTCCTGGTAGAACATTGGTGCAAGTAGAGGGTTGAAAGCATGAACTAGCATGGGCATTGTTGATTCATTTGCATCTTTCACAACCATTCACAAGTTACGTTGGATCTTGACATAAGTGGGGTCATCAACAATAAGGACAAGTAGAGGGAGTCAACTTCAACATGGAGAACCTCAACTACCATGAATCATAGCAAATTTACATGATCAATTTGTTAGCTTGAATGGACAATCGATGTTGTTTTTCACCTTCCTTTTGTGATAACAATTAGTCTTCCTTTGAAAGCTATTGGTCGCCTTTAACTAGAGCATCGGTCGAGGAAAACCTATGTTGTTTTTTCACCTGGCCTACCTCAGGATCTCACCACAAATGTTGCTCTTAAATCTGAGACAAATCTTGTTCATTGTATAGAGAACTATGTTGTGGATCATCTCATTCTGAGGAAATCTTCGAATGTGAGAAACAATTTCAAAACTCACAAGCAGACACTAATGTTGTGAGGCAGTTCCTTGATTATGTGAGGCAACGTCATCTGATCAAGCTAAATGGCCTTCCAGCTTACTATGAGTCCTCAGCTTCTGATTAACTCAACACAACTATATGCAATATATTTATTGTAATCCGCAATATCAGTCCATACTAATTACAATTTTACATTTCAAAACAAACTTTATATTTTTTCAACACTGTGGCTGCAATTATTGATGGTCATTATGTGATACATTTTTTTAGAATCTTTGCATTGAGAATAGCTAAGTACTTTACCGTTCAGTATGAGGAGATGTTGTAAACGTTTTATGAAAAAATATTAAATAAAATATAAATAATGAAAAGATTTTCTCATTTAAATATTCTTCTCAATCTATACAAGAACTAATGCTAAATCGTTTCTTGGCCAAGTCGCAATGAGAGGATGCAGCGAGATGAAAAGGGTTGTGTAGGTAGACAAGATTAGAGTGCACATGGATGAAATGCATGAAGGGATATATTCAGTATAAGAGAAGTCCATGCCCACCAAGGTACAATCCTACCATAATCGCTTTTCCTGCATCAAATCCATATATAAAGTATAGCAATCCATAGACCTTAAGTGAGTAATTTCCACTTCAACAGCCATTAAGGGATTATAAACCAAGCATCCTAGCATATATCAGAGCTAGACTTATAAGCATAGTATATAGAGTAGCATATGGCAATGGAAAATGGCTTTTACCTCTGCTAAAAATGACTAATGTGCCAACTTTAGTCTTTGGTAAATATCGAAAAGGAAGGTCACTCCTAGCAACAACACTATACTAGTATGAACAGGGGATCCAATAGAACCTTTCCTCAAGTCGTATAGGTACCACCACCAGTATTTGATCATTTCAGCCTTGGTATGTGATACCCTCTTTTTGCAACACATTAGTTCATTGGTTGTGCTAATCGTGTGGGTTATCCTTCAATATGAGCAGTGTCAGGAGGGGTGTTAAATATATGCAAGGCATTTAATAATGTGGGTAGGTGTCAAACTTTAAAATTTTGCATTTTTAAATGAATTTAAAACTCTGACAGATACTAAAACAAATTCAAACATATCAAGGGAAATTATGTCCCATCAATATGTCTCCGCCAATAAAAATTTCAAATTTTCAAAAATAAATTTTGTTTTGTTAAAAAATTAAATTAATGATATATTTTGTAAAACCTTGAAAATGATTACTAAACGTTTTGTAAAACGAACTCCTTAATATCAATTTAAAGGTTACTTTACATCTTTGCGATTGTTATATTACATGCTTTGGCAAGTACTAATAAAGGAAGGTGAAAAGCTTAATAGGGATACATCTACTAAAAGTGTGGAGGTTAAACCATCACTCTATAAAACAAATATAAATGAACAATCAAACATTAGCCATTTCTCCATTTATTTTCCTTATTTAGCCCATCTATATTATATTAAGGATTTTGTTTTGATGTTGAAGGAGATTGCTCAATTTCTTTTGCTAAACTTAAAATATTCTTTATTTGAAATTTATGAAGAGGATATTGATATAAAATTATAATAAACTTTGTATTGTATACCATCATCACACAATGTTGTTATAAATTTATTTATTTTCTTTTTTCTTTAATCTAGGTTGATTTCCTCTTGTTTTATGGTGGATGGTTGATTTTGGTTGTTGTGATATCTCGTTGTCACTTAAATAGTGTAATAATCTAAATATAAAGCACATATATATTTATTGAATTTACATTTCCTTGGATTTGCAATAACATATTTATTGAGACTTATTCGTCTATGAAGAAACATTTAACATCTTTCTTTTTTTTTCTTGTTTTAATCACATTAGCATTGAAATTTTGTTGCATAAAATAAGCGTTAATAGAATTTGTAAAATCCACTTGGGAGTGTAGATTAAGGACCTATGTTGTAAAATAAAATGTCCTTTAAATTAGGCTTTGTAATTAGATCATTCAAGAAACTATTTAAGGGAGATATAGGTAGAGTATCTATAAAAACACCTCTACATGACCAATTTAATTGATGAAAAATCCCCACTACTTGGCAAGGTAACCTTCATTATGATATCTATCATAAGAAAAAAAAAATTGCAAAGTATTACATATTTAACACAAATAAGCATTCATGTGAATTAGGATCAAGGTCATGCCACTAATAAAAAATACATAAATAAGAGTTGTGCTACAAACATTGAAGTGGGCAATAGATGACACCCAACAATAGGTTTTAATAGGCTAACAAACTAATATTTAGTGATTCCAATTTTTTGTAGAAAATGCATGTTCCATCTCTTGGCATGAGAAAGGCAAAATAATGTTTTCTTACTATTCTAGAATTTGGTGGGACCACATGCATTGAAGAAGGGTGGTTTAGTGTGTTTCCAACTAGCCTAAGGAACCATGCAGTTTGGGGGTTTCTCTATGTAATGTTATTGTTAGGATCAATCAATTATGTATGTAAGGCTAAGAGTCGAGTCTAGAAGCTTGTGTGACTATGTCTTATGTATTGGGTAGTCATGGACCATTACTAGTGTATGTTGTTATATTTATGTATTCTTTTCTTAGTGAATATAATACAGAGGTGCCCCTATTTTTGTTCATTTCTGAGTTTTTTATTTGTACGTGGAATTTATTTTTATTTTTGAATATATAATGTTGTTATACTTGTTATTTTGAAGGGTTCAATGATCATTGTTGGATCTAATGGTTGATCAAGATTATTTCCCCTCATTCTTGTTATTTACCTCACACAACTCATGCCTTTGGCAAAGCACTAGACTGATACCTTCCATATCTCAAGGATTGAATCTATGTTGGTGCTAGACTACAATTTGTGTTGGACACCATAGTGGACCCAAGTTTACAACTATGAGACAACAAATGGTTCTATTGCCAAGATCCTTATCATGAAATGTGTGAGGTTATGATAGTATGAGGTATAATAACATGAAAAGGGAAAATCTAGGATTAAGTTTTACCAACATGTAGAATTGTCACCCAACAATAATTTTTTGTGCTTAGGTGGAAATATAAGATGTTTAAGGAAACTTTCTTTTAATTTTCATGGAGAAATATAGGATTTTTTGGTTGAGTTTACTATGATCATATAGGAATAGTTGTAGAGACTCACTAAAGCTTATTTGGACCACCAGAAGAAGGAAGAGAATGCCATGTAGAGAACTAAGCTATTGGTAGAGCTATGACGTTGTAATAGTCCATTGACCAAAACTATAGATTTATGGTTTAAGGGAATTTTTTAGGGGTATATTTTAGCATTTATAGTATATAGATGTCAATATTTCTCATGCACTAAAGAGGATTTTATGAGGGACAACAAGGAAGGTTGGCGGGATAAATATCAACTTGGATAAATATGTTGTTGGTAGAGGAGTTGTTTCCCTTTAAGCTCACAACAATAGAACAATAAAAACCATGTTGAGGGGAAAGATACAATAGATATGACAAGGATGAAGGTATGAAGGAGAAAAGACACCATGGAGGATACAAAACCCTTGTGAGAGATGAACAACCATGAAGACACTAATTGGCCAGTGGTGGTTATACCAACTGCAAGCAATTAGAGAACACATAGAAGTCATGATGAGAGAGGTCAATGTGAAAGGAAGGAGTTAGAAGAATTGAAGAGAAGGGGTGAAGAGGCTATCCAATGGTTATTTCAGAAATTTTGTGTGTTAGAAGGTTGAGGAGAAATGGGACCTAGCAGAGAGACTAATGTTTGTTCATATGGGTGAACTAGTAGTTCCTACTAGAAGAATTATTTGGAATTAGTGCATAAAAGGGTTTCATTTGTTTATAACATTAAGAGACTAACAAATGAGGATGTTTCCATTGAGATACAACCATAGGTTGTGTAAGAGAGTGAGACTCAACTATTTGATGGAGAAGAGGTTGAAGTAGTTGACATAGTGAGTCTAGAACACGAGATCTAAAATCAAATGCATACACCGACCCTTACACTTTCAATCCCCTTTCAAATATCTTCACTTGTCCTAGTTAGCTAGAATATGAGTATACCCACTTTTAGTCAAGCTATACTAGTTAGTAGTGTGATTATACTAGTTGGAAGTGTGAGTTTGTGGAGTTGTAGAGGGAACAATATAGTCAGTTGTGTTTGTATATCTATAAGTGTATTCAGAGAAAAACCATGTAAGTCGTCTAGGACTGTGAGGTTGTGTACTACTATATAGTACAGTTAGTGCTATGGCCAATGGAACATGCACTATTGTGTTGTGCGTGATTGATTTTTTAGGAAAGAGTGATGAAGATACTGAGCAACACTAGTTTATTTGTGAATCCACATGGAATGCAAGAGGTAATGTTGTAGTTAATTAGATGCTAGCATAATAGACCCCTTGAAAGGGAGGGCCTTTAAATTTTACATGAAATATAAGCAAAGAACTCCTCTAGTGTGAGCATTGGATTAAGTCAAACAAAGTTTCATAACTAAGTTTCAAAATCCAAAATATAAATAAGAAAATCTTAGCTAAACTAAAAGATATGACAAAGAGACCATGAGAGTGCTTGGGAGCATGATAAGAGATTTTGATATTTGATTAATAGATTAACTTACCAAATACATGTTGTGTAGCATAAGGAGTGGTTCATAGGTGGACTCCTTCCTCATACTAGAACAACTTTGATGCAACAATGATTGGGAACTCAAATGGAGGCATTATATCAAGTGCACCATAAATTTATTAGAGGTTTATCAAATAATTGTTCACCTACTTTATCCTAGTTTTAACAATAGTTGTCTAGACTGTCTAAACATATCCAAGAAATGGTTAAAGTTAAAGCAATAAAGGCTAAGGTTTGTTGCATAATTTGTAGGAAAAAGAGACATTTGAGTAATGACTTCCCACAAATGAGAGAAGGCATCACACCTAACATTTAATAAGCCCCATTCAGTAGTGCATTAACATGAGATTACTATGAGATTTATAGGAAGTATGTTCATCTTCCTACACAATGCCCTTTAGTACATAAGTACATTTGTGCATGAAGCATTGTGTATTGTAAGTTTTGCATATATTATTCACACAATACATATAGTTATAGGGTGTTACAATCCTTGGTAAAAGGGTTTACGAGAACACATTCAAAGTGAAGGATAGTGTTGTAGACCCCCCTTCGCTCCTAAGGGTTGTGCGACCTCCTGGTCTAGGATCGATCAAGAAACCGAGTCTGATTGACTCTTCAATCCATCAAGGACCTTCAATTAACTCAATAGGCCTCCCTTCTTCTTAAGACGCGGGTTCTATGGAACTCGTGGGCTTATCCTTAATGCTTTTAAGGCTTCAGCGTATTCAAGTGCTAGCTCTCCTAGTTAAACCCCTCCCTCTACATGACCAAGGTTGTGACCAGTCACCTAAATGAAAGGCGCTTGGCGATTTCCCATTTCACGACTTCGCGTCTCACGAAGTTTGCTTGTTCGTCCTTCTAAACCCCGAACTTGTGAGTTCTTCTTGTCAAATCAATGGTCCACAATCCCCGCGATCCAATGGTTCAGATCTCCTTTTCGAGTATCGGGACTTCGCATTTCGTGAAGTTGGAAGGATAATCACTTCTCTCCTTCGATCCCCGATATATTGAAATTCATGTGCGCCAGATCAATGGCTCACAACTCCCCATGATCTGATGGCTCAGATCAACTCTTCACGAATTGGGACTTCACATTTCGCAAAGTTGGAAGACCACTCACCTCCCTTCTCTCGATATCTAAACTCTCGATATCTCCCTGGACAATCAACGGTCCAGATTTCTCCTTCGATCAACGGCTGTGATCAAATCACGATTCACGAGTTCTTATAACTCTGCCTTTTGACTTCTTTGAGTCACAAGTCAACAAAATGTTGATCTCTCGCCACGTGTCCCCCTTGACGATGGACGGTTCCGATGATTTCGGAACTTCATAAGTTCGATTCTCCTGTACACTTTAAAAGCATTAATGTTAGTGCACTTTACCTTGATTAGACGGCTACGATCCTTAGGCGCGTAGATCGGATGGCTGAGATCCTTTCTTTGCACTCTGATCGAACGACTGAGATTTTTTCTCTGGAGCTCAAATCGAACAGTTGAGATCTTTTCTTTTGCGCTCACTCCTCGTTGTCCAGACGTTGATCGGACGGTACAGATCTTTTCCCCTGAGCTTACGCTTTCTACTAACTTAGAAGATTTTCGAAAGATGTAAAGGTTTCGACCTTTATCCTTC
>CBVK0100925820.1:0-12047 GCA_900067695.1 Picea abies | reverse complement strand
TCCTTCCTGCGAGTCTGTTTCTTGGGTCTCGTTCGCACTTCTTGGAAAGTTTTGTCCCTCTTGAGCTTGATCTCCTCAAAGATTTCGATCTCCCAAGCACTTCTTTCTTTTTCGGGAAATTCGTCAAACTCAGATCCAATGATTCTTGAAAAGAATTCTTTCCCGCCTTCCTCGCGTTCCTCTGTTCTTTTCCTTCGACTTCTTTATGGAGTCGCTTCGAATCTTCGTCGAATTCTAGACCTATGCACTCTTTGCAAAAGATCTTTACACAAGATTTGAGTTCTTGCGACGATTGTGCAGACCTTGCGGAAATCGCTCTACACTTCCTGCAAAGAAACCTTACGTTGTTCCTCCTGATCTTACGAGTCGAGACAAACTTGGTCAACGCACTCATTTTGGACTGTGTGCACACCTTGCACTAGCTCACAAGGAAAAGTGATTTAAATTTTTTGCAGGCATTTCAAAGATACACACACTTCTAACAAGATTTATGTATTCTTGAACAAACACAATAACATGGAAATTACAAACAACAAAAGCTTCACACATTGGATCAATTTTCCTCTGTTAGATTCATTCAAAATCAAGAAAATGGTTACAGTAAAATTCAAACAATAATCATTGCTCTGAGATTCCTACTTGATTGCAACTATCGTAACCCTTCTTTAGGGCGTACAAAACCTCTCTTTATACAAAAGAAACAAACTAATTGCTACCTAATTGTGGTTATATCGAGACCAGGGTTAAATTCCCAGGTCACGCGTGCTCATTCTGTCTACACGTGTGATCTTTCCTTTTATTGTTTGCTATCAACTTCAAAAGATTTGTAGTGTTGGCTATTATTCGAGACTCCAGATTGGTCCTCAGGCGCTGAGTTGTCCTACCATGTGTACTTAATGATGATACTCCTGCATTAGATAGAAACAATGATAGAGGTTGAGGCCAAGAAGGTGTGTTATCGTGTTATTTTTGTCCACTTGCATAGATGAAAGGATTTACACCGAAGAAATCACCAATCAACATAAACAAGCACAATGGAGCAAATGAGTAACTAATAATGAAAAAATCATAAATTGTATGTGGAGGGTCATATTCAAACTATAAAATTGACCAAATAAATGACTACACAACACATTAGTTCATTGGTTGCGCTAATCGTGTGGGTTATCCTTCAATATGCACACATGGTTCTTGAATCTCATTAGTGCATTAAATTATACAATATAACAAATGACATGTTATTTCCATGCAAAATTCCAACTTGGTAACAATCAATTCATGTGGTTTCCAGTAGTTATGATGAGGTACTTGAGTTATATATGGAAATTCCATGGAAAAACTTGGGAGACATCTTCATTTTCCTTTCATTGCATCATCCAAGAAATATTATAAATACATGTTTCTTCCATGAGTTCAAGGAGGTCAATGAATGCAAGGTTACACTACAAAGTATAGCCAAAGATTGTGTGCCCCGGATACAATCATTTAATTGTGCCTCAAACATCTTGGTGTATCTCATTTGTCTTCTTCATTGTTCATTTCAAGAAAGAATTTTTTTCTAATCATCACTGATTCAAAGAGAGAGTCCCAAAAAGGAAAGAACCCTCCCAAAGAGAGAGCTTGGAGTCACGAACATCCCTCACCCAAGATGAAATGGTTTATTATTTTAATATTCTTTCCATTCATATCAATAGAAAGTGGTTGGCTTCTTTCCCCAATTAAATACATGTTTAAATGTTTCAAACATTTTTCCAATTAAAAGGTGGAGATCAAGATCCAATTAGATCAATTTTAATTTGCCTTGAGGTAGAACATATCTCAAGGAACTATCCTCATTGAAAAAGGTTGAGATGTGTGCATTATAAAATAGTAAGCCATGCCACAAAGGATTTGCCTCAATTAATAGAGAAGTTAAGGAAAATAGGTGTCAACCTAGTAAAATCTAAATCTATATTGATTGGTGAGCATATGGGCTTGCACATGCATTAATGTAGAGGCTAACCTATTAAGTAATACTAACCTGGTAGGACTTGAAGTACCGGGGTTCATTATAATAACATTGAAGTGATATATTAGAGAAGTTTAAGATCATGTATTGTGCAACTTCTACTATACATTGTGTTGGCGTTGTTGCATCCAAATATATATCCTAAGGTAGAGAATAGAAAAGATAGTTTGACATCTTGAACCTATCCTAAATAAGAAGGGTCAATAGAGATTATACATGACTTATTTAAAGCTTTTCTTAAGACATTAGATAATGACATGTTATTCAAATGGTTTTTAATTACATTCAAATGACTATAGGGAGGAGAGGAGGATAAAGATCTTATCAATGTTCCTTTACCAGAGAAGGAGACATGTAGGGTAGGAAAGGATAATACAACGAGAACAAGTTGAAAATTTTGACTCAATGCTCAAATAGGAGGATATGAAGTAAAGGACATTGTGTTGGGTTTATCCTCAAATGTAAGTGTCCTACCTAATAAGTATTAGGAGCTAATGGGGAAGCCAAGGTTGGTGTATTCTCTAATTCAATTTCACCTCACTAACTAGTATAATATTTACTTGATTAACAGTTTGGGGAAAGTGGAAGTTAAACTTGTTGGAGTGAGGACATTTGTTTTATTTTGAAGTGATTGAAATCATGGATGAGAGGGTTATGTATCCTAAACTATTAGGAATTGAATGGGATTTTGATATTCATGCCATTATTGAACTTAAGAAAAGGAATATGTCATTTTATATGAACATTTGTGCAACACCTAGACACATATCAAAGACCCAAATATGTTGAACCTGCTCAAGATGTCCTTGAAGGATCATAGGCTAATAAGATATAAATCTTACTAAAGTTATAAGAGAAGAATATGTGAACCCTAGTGTAGAGGGATAGATAAGTCGAAGGAGTATTTTCTTCTTTAATATCAATTCTGACAAGGTTTTGCAACATTGGAAATAATGTGACCATGAGTTATCATCCAGACATTGCATTATTGTGTGTAATACCCCAATTTTGAGTCCCCGGATTAATAATATATATTTTTTATTTGATTAAAGTCCAAAGTGCAGGTAAATTTGAAAGGTCGGAGAGCCTAGCAATGTAATGATTTGAATATTAATAATAAAAATACATCATCGGTCGCAAAACGAACAAGGACAGAGTTATAAGGGGCTATGATTCCACAAGAGAGGGGGCCAAAGGGGTTAAGTCTTTTTATTATATTCTATTCACCCATATTGGAATTAGTTGGGAAAGAGGTTACATGACCTTCTTGGGGATTCCACGTGGTGCATTAGTGCATATCATTATTTAAACCATGTTTTTGGTCATTCGACGATTGGCCTTTCATTGTTCCTCATTCTTTCTTTCTCATTCTTGTTCTTGGATGGGGCATGGAAATGAATTTTTGGAGGTAGTAAGCCATGTCTAGTTTGTTGTAGGTAACCTTTGGTGATCCCAACAAGAAATTGATGCATGGGTGCATGAGAATGTTGACAATTGAGAAAGAATTGTCCACAACTAAGAATCCTTAGAGTTTCTAACATTGAGATTTCCTGACCAGTAGCAGTGGAGGCATAGAAAAGAAGTGGAACATCATGAGGGATTGTATTGCAGAGAAGGGAGTTCATTTATTTGGGTCGTTCAAGGTGAAGGGGAAAGAGATTTGGTAAACTAGGATTTTTGTGTGGTTGAGAAAATTGTGAGAGCTTGATCGCTGACTGGAGTGCATTTTAGAGTTGGCTCAGTGGTGACCTGTTGTTGAGAGAGCTAGAAAAACAGTGCTTATGGTTAGGTGGAACGTTTGGTGTCTGCATTCATTTGGTGAATGGTTTATTTAAAGATTATTGTTCTCTGTGCTTTCTCTATAATTTATATTATGTCATGTATTAGCTATCTTTTAGATGTGTTTATAACGTGCATGTTCGTTGTTAATGTTGTGCATGGCATGTTAATAATTTCCTTTATAGTTTAGCATGTTATTTTTAATTGCAAGTGCATGTATCATGCTTCTTTATTTTAATAATTGGTATCAAAAATTGGAAATCCATCAATAAAGTGAATTTTAAGGTACTGGGGTCGATGGGTACGTCATAGATTGGATTCTGAGAAAATTTAAGGGTTTGTTGGTAATAAGGGATGTTCTGAGAAAATTTAAGGGTTTGTTGGTAATAAGGGATGTTGTAGATTGGTATCGAAGCATCGTTTTCATCTCTTAGGTTGTATGGGCCAACACACAGGTAGGAAAATTTATATTTTTCACAAAGGTCGAGTTGGAGGGTGCTTGGGTGGCCGAGGACATTTTCTTGAAATTAGGCATTTGTTTTTAAGAATTTTGGGAAAATTTGAATTTTTTCGTACAAGTGACGTCAATGATTACATGGAGGCATTGAGGTATGGTGGTATTGAGACTTTTGGTGCTGATTAACCTCCCTCCACCTTCAACCAAGAAGTTTTGATTGGTCAGATGAGATTGACTAACTAGTTCCAACTAGGTAAGTTGTAACTGACTAAGCAGAGAAAAGGCCATGAAATATGGATTGTCTAACCACTCTAGGGTTGACTTGAGTGATCAAATTTGATTGATTCAAACCATACCTAAAGGGATTACTTATGCACTCAATTCCATAAATAGACAGTCTATGGATCAACCTATGATGATGAGAAATTTTGTGAATAATGTTCTTATGTTGTCCAATGTCACAATGGTGTTTATAAACACCATTACGATTAGGTTGGATCTCTTTTCTACTTTTTCAATACACATATGATTTCTAACATCATATTAGAGCCTAAGTTCTAAATATCCTAGCTTGGTTCAATTTTGTTGTGGAACTTTTTGCATCAAAAAAAAATTGTTCATGTATTTTTGCTCCTCGTAAGTCAAATTTTTAGAAGGAATTGACCTTCCTTTGTACTTGCATATTTTTTGGTCAAGGTTTTTCAAAATTAATATGGGTTTAAAGCATGATCTCATGGTGATAAACATGCACAACTATGGCATGGGGGCACAAGATATGGAGGTTCACATACCTAGACCCGCCCCCCTTGGTTGTTGGGGCATTACCACTTGAAATTTCATCTTCTCTTCAAATCAAATTTCATGAATAGAGACCCGATTGGGTCTAACAACAATTGAACATATTTCCTATGCAAAAAAAAAAGGTGTAATTACATTGCATAATGGAAATCTATAGGAAAACCAATTGAAATATCATATGTGTGCTTATGATCAATAATCCCTTCAGATAACCAATTCCATGTGCATAATGGAGATCGTAAGCAAAATTTAACCATTCAAGGATACACATGCAAATGGATATAAATAAATAGGGATAATCATATCACCCCATCAAATCTAGCATAAATATTTTTTGTCGGTGGCTAATAATTTGAAATTCATTCCTAATCAAAATTCATGAGTCTTCACTAAGTGAACCTATGACATAGCACATGTGTTTGTAGGATATTAAAGAATACCCCTAATTTCACTAGATATTGATAAATACCTCCAAAAATCCTTTTGTTGAACCCCCCTCCCAATACATATTTCCAATAAAACAAACCCCTATTTTCACTAGATACCCCTTTCTATACCCCACAATACCTATAAACCCCATGATACCCCACATCCCCCTAATACCTACAATATATTGACTTTATTTTTCATAATTTAAAAACTCCCTTTATGAATGAATGTGATAATATGTTGGTCAACATGGTGAAGCCCCCGTGGGTGCCCATAAATGAGACAATATGAGCCCTTGTGTGTCAAGAAACCCCATGCCCAAAAGTTACACCCACATACATTTCACACTCTCTTACATGACTTAGAAGGGGTCTTCTTGTGAAACACTCCTTGACTTGGGGAATGATCTACCCAATAGGTCACCATTAAAACCCTCCCATATTTAAATTTGGCAAGTTGTATAAGATCTTTGAGCATTTGTTTACTTTTAAAAGGGAGGATTTGATGCACATGTTTGGGTGGTTCTTTTATTAGACATGGCTTGCTTGGCATGATATGTGTGACTTGTGGACCGTTGGAGGGAGAATTAGTTTTTCTTTGTAGGGCTTTGCTAGGTGGAAGTCTTTTTATGGAGGCACAAGGTTGCTTGGACCTTTGTTGGGGAATGAAGCCCACATGTTGGATGATGCACCCCTTCTCTTTGGACACATGGGAGAGGGAAAATTTCCTTTGGAGGAACTTAGAGACCATGAGGAGATCACATTCCAACCCCTTGCACCTAAATGTTGGCCCTTGGAATCCTAAGACATCATTTTCTAGGCCCTAGACATCATATGGGCTTAGGGTTTTTTTATGGTACTCTCATGGTTGATGGTGATGTGACATGGTTTGATGGATAGAGAGACACTTTCCCTGCACTAGACGACTTGATGACCAGACATGAGGCCTTTGGAGGCCCAATGACTTCACTTGGGAGGAAAAACGTCTCTCCTAGAGGCCTTACATCACAAATCCTTTTGTTGAACCCCCCTCCCAATACATATTTCCAATAAAATAAAGCCCCACTTTTACTAGACACCCCTTTTTATACCCCCAAATACCTATAAACCCCCTGATACCCTCATCCTCTCCCCTCCCCCCCAAACCACAATACCTACAATATATTGACTATATTTTTCACAATTAAACAAAAACCTTTATGAATGAATGTGATAAGATATTGCTCAACAAGGTGAAGCCCCCATGTCAAAATTAAACATGCATACATTGTAATCTTAGTATATAATAAATGAAAATATATATTCATATACAACATATTTTCCACCCAATATGACTATTCCATTATAGAATTATCAGATGTACCAAATGAGTTCATGGAATTATAATAAAAATACATTTTCACAAGATTGAAGACAAATACTTATAATAAAATCGATTGCACGTGGATTCTTTTCCACCCAACTATAGGCAATCCCATGGAATTCCCACCCCCAAACTATAAAACTGTAAGGGAGAAGACAAGATCTTGAGCTATAGAACTCACACTGCTACACCCATTGTGCTCAAAATTGGTTGAAACTGGACAATTACCACAATTTGTCTTAGTGAAATCCCTTCAAGCAACACACCCTTGAAACCTTTAATTAGACACAAATTCCTTCTCTAGAGTGATACAAGACAAAAGATATATAATTCCCCTTCTCTACTACACGATGCATTATGAAATATATCCCATCTAGTATTCCAGTGCATGCAAGGGAAAAATGAATATGTTGACAACTCTCTAGGTTCCTAGGATGGTAGACTTGGATCAACTAATGTTAATTACTATCACATACATAGGAATTTGCAAGTCACTTGCCTTTTTCAATCTCACCCATTATTTCAACCATGGATTTCCATTCCTCCTCACGCTACACAAATAAACCCCCTCATACTATGATTGCTAATAAGCTCATGGGTTTTATTGATGTAGGTTGCAAGTAGAGGGAAGCCATGGATGCATACAAATTTATTTCTTGTTGACAACAAAAAATGGAGGATGGAGAATAAGTAAGAAGAAGCACACATGCATGAAATCGGGATTAATATACCTTTTAATTTGCATGACCACAAGTTCTCTTTCAATTACAATGGTAAGAACACGTGAGGTAACATGGAAAAAGAAGGCAAGATAATACTTAAGCATAAAGAACCATAGGTCAAAGGTTATTCCCCTTGAACCCTTTTTCATCCCCACTTGTGGGTTAAGAATCCCCTCTTTACTCCTTTGCTACCTATTTGATGGTTGTTCTTATATTAATATTTTCTCTTTACATAGTATTTCAACACCATTTAAAGTTCACCATAGTAAATATATCCTTATGGTGACTAAGTAACATAGTAAAACATAACCATGATAAGCCACCTAACACAGATCCAACCATTTTATAGTCGATCCTTGGCATTGGGATCCAAACCATGAATATATATAAGGTATTTACATCATGTGGTCATTAAACCTATCCCTCAATGCTTGACTCCCGTCAAAACAACCATACACTAACCATATATACATAATCTGATCACATCTAACCTAATGGTTAAAATTAGGGTTATTACCCTCTCCCCCCCCCTTATAATAGCACCATCCTTGGTGCACCTTTAATTCCAAGAATAAGACCATGTCTTTACATGAACAACTGCAACGATATCCTCTCCATTGTCATTCTTAGAACAACATTAGAAAAGTCCTTTCTTTGACTTGGGATGCTTCCAAGGCTTTATCATTCTAGCATATGCCTACAACAATCATAAAAAAGAAGACATTTTTGTCATAGCCATTCGTAGGCAACAATTATTTTAGATACAAGAATTCCAAATTTATACTCATAGATACAAGAGGAAGTATGTAATATTATCCCAATACTAATCTATATAAATATATGTTCACTTCACATGGCTACCATGGGTAAGGTTTTGTATATTGGTTTTCCTTAAAGCACTTTAAACATAGTACTTGTTGATCCTATCTAGCTCGTGCCATGAATCTCACCGATATGGGTTCATCTATAACAAATTTTCCTTATTTCCAATCACAAGACAACTTAGGGAATTCCCTTCTTTGCAACTTGGTGCCCTGAGAAATCCATCCTACCTAGTGTTGTGATGTGGACAAGAAGAGTAAATTCCTCCAAAGTTCCCCTACCAACCTCACTAGAAAACTTAATTTAATCATCAACTTATTGCAATAAGGGTGTAACACAAGGTTCTAGTTTCAACGTAGTAGCATCCTCCCCATGCATTCAAGCTTGCAACAACCATCATTTTTCCCCACCAGAAAAATCCATCATCTCACATGTATCATAATCATACAATTACAGTGGAACATCCTGAAAAGTTGTAGGAATTAGCTAACACTAGACCCATACTCCAAGTACCTCAATAATGCCTAATCAAACATCTATACACCTTCCTCTTTAGTCACTCTAAGGAAAGAAAGTTATAGTCCAAGACACCAATACAAGATAGGAGACCACTAGATATTTTTGTAATGATTTGTGGCTTTAACAAGTCCATAAACAACATGGTCTTAAACATGGTTTACCACATGGTATTCATGAAATGTTATAACAACAATCTATGTGCAGGACATCATGCTCTTACCATACCACATGCACCCATATGTGCTAAAATAACCACATATGTATTCATAAAAACATATATGCACACACATGCATGCTCATTATTCACTACCCATATGTGTTTCAATAAAGATTATCTCTTGCATCTATCACATTCACATGCCTTAACATTTTACGCATATGAGGATTTATCAACTAGAGAAATGTAAACAACATTTGTGAAACATTGCAAGAGACGAGGTAAGGAAATCTAACTTCCATTTTGATGCATAGCAGGATTTTCCTTAGTTTGTTGTTGATCTTATTTATGTACACACTACCAATCACATAAAATAATCATCTATGAATCCTTTCCCAAGTAGCATTTCAATATCATTCATATAAGCATATTTGCTACTTTAATAACATACATCTATTGTAAGATAAAAATAGAAGTTGGGGTGATAAAACCCCCTTCATTTTCACTTGTGCATGGATATCTATGCCCAACATCTGATGTTTCACTTATTCTCTAATAATATGCATCTTTCATGTTGTCTTGGAATGCCTTTAGATTTTTTCTTATTCACACCGCCCACCATGTATTCCTTTTGACAACCCTACTCGAAGTACAACTATGTCTATCAATTGTTTCAACACACTATGATGTTACATTTTTTCCATACCAAGCTTCAGTTGAACTCACTCCCAAGAAAACATGAAGTTCATCGTTATATACAACTCTATTGTGAACAAACTTTCTTCCCACTTCCATTCTCGAACTTGCAAAGGCTATATTAAATCAATTGGATGTCTTGTGTTGATGTTTATCCTCGTTGGCATGCCATGTTTTTTAAGGATGTATTCAACAACATCCTTCTTCATCCCTTGTAATAAGAATCATCTTCTCGTTATTCCAATTAGATATTAGTATCTTGGATGACTGTGATATATCACTTTCTTCATCTTGTTTAGCTTTCTCTTCCTCAACTCGAGGAGTTAGTAACACACGAGAATTCCATGATTTTCTACTAGTGGGTTTCTGTCATACCTCTATTGTACTTTTCCTACTATAATCCTCCCATCACATATCAGCGATGTTTGTCTCATACAAGAGTTTCAATCAACCCTTCTTTGCATATCAAATTTGCATATGTGAAATGTAAGCACATGTGTTGTACCATCCTAGTTTTCCTTTCCTTTGACTTAAATCTACAAATAAAATTAAATTGTTCCTGGTGTCTAACACTTAACCTTACTAATTAACAATCATTTCAAGTTATTAAGCTTTTCCCTTAGATTTAATCATTTCCTATCAAGTAGTGTATCAATAATTCTGTGCATACACTACCACACTAGACTTCATAATAGTTAGACACCATTATTTCATCTTGTTTACTTGTATCTACATCCTTGGAAGTTTCATTCAAATTTTACTACATTTTGGAGGTCATCTAGCTTAATATTATTTTTGTCAAATGAACCCAAGAGGATTTGTTCTAATACATTTTCCAAAATATTTATAAGAACAATATAAAAATACACATTCTACTCCCTTCTCCTCTAGAAGAGTTTTCTAACAACTATAATCTTGAGATATCATTTTTTGGATTATCTATGTAGAGTAAATCATTAATCTATATCCATGAGTATTAGTCACAACTAGCCAATTATCTCATGTGTTTGAATGGTCCACTTAACACTCATTTCATTGAGTGATTCTCACAAGGATGAAGGAGTGGGAATCGAGCTAGCAAAATGAATCACAAAGTCTCAATCATTACCTTCATGAGGAGTGGGAATCGAGCTAGCAAAATGAATCACAAAGTCTCAATCATTACCTTCATGCCTTGCACTAGTCTCAATCATCACCTTTGTGCCTTGCAATAGTCTCAATCATCACCTTCATGCCTTGCACTAGACTCAATCATCACCTTCATGCATTGCACTAGTATCAAGCATCACCTTCATGCCTTGCACTCGATAACTAGGAATTCCTGGGAAGGTAACCCATCCCAAAACTCCTTTGGTTCAATCATGGTTAACCATGTAGTTTTCCCCATTGTCAATGCCACTTATATTGCTACCCCGTTTGTAAAACCTTAGAAATTATTATGCCTTATGAACTATACATTTAGAGCTCCCTTTACTCTTTTTATTTAATTGTTGTGGGGATTTTATAGTCCAGCATATGAGATATCATTTTTGGGATTAGTATAGAGTAGGCCATTAATCCATGACACACATCCATGATCATTAGTCGCAACTGAACAATTTTCTCATGATTTTGAATAGCCCACTTAGCACTCATTGCATTGGGTGATGCCCACAAGGGTGAAGAAGTGGGATTGAAACTAAAAAATGAATCACATAGGCTCAATCATCACCTCTAGAGCTTACACCTAGTAATCATGACTTCCTAGGAATATCACTCATCCTAAAACTCCTCTACCTCAAGCACACTTAGCCATCGAGTTCTTCCCCATAGTCAAGCCCACTTATCTTGCTACCCCATTCACAAAACCTTAGCAAGTTGAGGGGATTTTTCATTCCAACATATGATATACCCTTTTTGGGATTATTTCTATAGAGTAATTCATTAATGCATGACCCATGTTCATAACCATTAGTTGCAACTGACCAATTTTCTCATGAATTTGAATAGTCCACCTAGCACTCATTACATTGGGTGATGATAACAAGGGTGAAGAAGTCGAATTGAAATGAAAAATGAATATATAGGCTTAATCATCACCTATTGATCCAGGTAGATATTGGTCGCCACCCACCTATTCCAACTGGCTCCTCCTGTCCATTTTTTGTTTTTTTTTTGTGTCGTCAATCGGATGAATGTGCACATTCTACGCATGTACAATTCTAAGCATACACGTACATGGGACGAGAGTCTCCCATATGTCCAACATAGTTACAACAGGGCTCTCCATAGTTCCATCGGCCATAGCCCATTTCAGGT
>CBVK0100925817.1:0-14008 GCA_900067695.1 Picea abies | reverse complement strand
ATCAGATTTTTGTCGAATGCAATAAACCCAAGTTTTTCTAGTTGCATCATAAATAAAAGTAATATAATAATGAGATCCACCAAGAGATGATACATGAGTTGGTCCACATACATCTGTATGCACAAGCTCTAACCTTTCACTCTTCTTTTCTTTTCCGACTCCAAGAAATCTGATTCTCTTATGTTTTCCATAAACACAATGCTCAGAAAAGTCGAAATCAATTTGTTTAAGATCTGGCAACAAATTTCTTTTGTAAAGTATCTGCATCCCCTTCTCACTCATGTGTCCAAAACTATGATGCCACAGTGTTGTATCCACTCCTGTAGAAGCTAAAGAGATAGAAGAGTCAGTATTACCAGTACATAAATACAATGTACCTACCTTCTCTCCTTTCACTATCACCAATGATCATTTGATGACCTTCCACATCTCATTTGTAAATATGGATATACAACCTTCACTTTCCAACTTCCCTGTTGAAATTAGATTTTTCCTTAAATCTGGAACATGTCTCACCTCTTTCAACAACCATTGGTTTCCATTGCGTTTCTTTATTTTTACCTTTCCCATTCCAAAAATTTTGCATGGTGCATCATCACCCAAATGAACCTGTAAAAAATCACCTTGAACATAATCTAGAAAATGTTTCCTATGGGGCGTGGCATGAAATGAAGCCCCTGAATCTACTACCCAAGACTCAGAAATATTATCTACACAAAGAATCAAAGCATCTTGTAACACATCACCTGTTACATTTGCTTCCTGATTTCTCTCCTGCTACCCATCTCTTTGTTTCTTTGGAGCTCTATAGTCTTTCTTCAGATGTCCTTTCTTCCCATAATTCCAGCACTCTATCTTTCCAAGTCTGTATTTGGATCTGCCCTTCCTAGAATTCCCATGATTCCTAAAACCCTTTCCTCTATCCTTTTGTCTTCCCCTGTTCTCCATGTTCAATGCATTTCCTGATGTCTCATTTGTTCTTTTCTGTCGCATTTCCTCACTAAGGATAACCCCAACAACATCATCAAATTTTAAAGTATTTGAACCAGAGACAAAGTTACTTACAACCATGACCAAGCCGTTCCAACTTTCTGGCAATGAGGACAAGATTAGAAGAGCCCTGACCTCATCATCAAAGTCCACTTTTACAGAACTTAGTTGATTAGTAACTGTATTAAAATCATTCAAATGATCTGCAACAAACCCACCTTCCAACATCTTCATATTAAATAATCTCTTCATTAGAAATACCTTATTGGATGCCAAGGGTTTTTCATACAATTTGGCCAATGCGTCCATCAAACCCTTCATTTTCCTTTCTTTGGAAATATTGAAAGCCACCAACGCTGTCAGGGTCAGCCTTATCGTTCCTAGAGCCTTTCTATTAAGAATCTCCCATTCTTCATCCTTCGTAGCTGCCAGCTTCTTTGCTATTCCGCCCAATGGTAGGAATAGATCCTTTTGATATAAATTGTCTTCCATCTGTATCTTCCATAACTGGTAGTTTTGGCCGTTAAATTTCTCGACCCTAAACTTTCCATCTTCCAACATTGCTCCCACTCAAACCAAGAACCCTCTTTTCTTGCGAGTTACCTTTCACTCTGATACCAGTTGTTAGAAAAACAAGACCATGGAGCAATAAAATAAAAAAAATGTGGAAACAAAACACAGAAGATACATAATACAATAGAGACACAGATTTACATGGTTCACCCAGTTTAGGCTATGTCCACCAGAGAAATTGCAGGTCCTTCCTTTATTATTATCCAACATATGAAGGGATACAACCTACATCAAACCCACTGTACCTTCCTCTTCTTTCTCTCACAGTCTCCTATCTCATAATACAATATTCGCCATCAACCATAGCCACAATACATTTCCCTCATAAAAGAGGTTTGCCTTCTAGGGAAAAAAACCCTAACATAATCTCTATCATTAGATCTGCGACCTTATAATGAATGGTCCAGATTTACAATGAAATTACAATATACATTTACAAGGCAATTTTTCCTTCGGGGGCAGCTTGCCCCCAGACCCCCCAGCTGGGGGGATAGTCCCCCCGGACCCCGGAGAGGGGGTACTCGCCCTTTGCACTGCCCCACATGGAAGAGTGTACATAATTCTGGGGTGTAAATACTTCATGGGGTATAAAAACAACTGAAAGTAAAAGACCTCTGAATCAGGAAGATAATCAGGCTCCACAACCAACACTCCAATGGACATGGTGAAGAAAGGGATGAAAACATAAATATGGCAGAGACCATTAAAAATTTACACAAGGATTTTCAAAGCCATAAAGCTAATAATGAAAGGCTTATGAGAGCTAAGGAGCAATAGGATGACTTCAACATGAAGTTATTCGAGAGCTTGAAAAGAATAGAAAAGAAATTGGATAAGGAGAGTGGCTCGAGCAAATCGGGAAGTCACAAGTATCATGATGAGAAACAAAAAACAAGAAGTGTTAGTAGGCATCACCACCACTCCCTGAGGAATTCCAATAAGAGATCACATAGTAGCTCAAGTCCATCCCCTATCATAAAGTATGAGAGGTCTGGGGTGGATGAACTGCGAGGAGAAATGAACAAAATCAAGCCTCCTACATTTAATGATTAGCACAAGAAGGATGAATATGCAGAGACATGGTTATTGGGCATGAGAAAGTATTTTCAATTGCATAATTATTCCTCTCATGTAGAGGGTAGAATTGCCATCTATCAACTCAAAGGAAAAGCATCCATGTGGTGGGATCAACTTGTGCAGGTGCAGCACATCAAAGAGAAAAGTGTTACTTGGAGAAGATTCAAGAAGTATTTTGAGAAGAAATACTTGACTAAGAGATACTATGACAAGAAAACGAAAGAGTTATTTGAACTCAAGCTTGGGAGTATGACAATTGAGGAATATGAGAGAAGGTTTCTAGAATTGTTGAAGTATGTCTCTTTCTTAAAGGATGAGACAGTCAAAATTCAAAGGTATTTGAGTGGATTTCCATCATTCATCCATGAAAAAATACAGTATGATGATCCTAGGACATTGGAGGAGACCATAAGGTGAGCTAAATGCCTATATGATCAACAAAAATCAAGGCCAACATTCCAAAAATCTTGGGAAGACAAAAAGAAATTCAATATGGATCAAAGGAAGAAGGGGTCTAAGCCACCATTCTTTAGAAATAGTCCACAGAGACAGCAAACTCCTAAGCAACCTATAACGATGGACACAGGAAGTCAAAGGCCAAGGCAACCACCTATTCATTTTTGGGGTTGTAAAGGGGATCACATGTTCAGAGATTGTCCTCGCAGAGGTGAAAAAGGGAGGATTGTTCATAACGTACAACAAACTGAAATAGTGGAGGACATGAGCAGAAAGATACCTAGGATCTATGCAGCCCTAGACAACAAGCAAGCAAAATATCAATCACATATGATTGAAGTGGAAGGTATGATCAACAACCAAACCACTGTTATTTTAATTGATTCAAGAGCTAGTCATAGTTATATAGATCCTAAGGTGGTGGAAAGTTTGCATTTGCCAAGAAGAAAGCATGGGAAATCTTGGTTGGTGAAGTTGGTTACAGGGGCCGAAAGAAAAGTTAATGAGATGGTTAAGTCATGTCTTATTGACATGAATGGACTGAACAACCCGATAAATTTAAACATCTTGCCTTTAGGTTCCTATGATTGTATAATTGGGATGGATTGGTTGGACCAACAACATGGCATCCTAGACTACCATAAAAATCATTTACTTGTTTGGATGAGGAAGGGAAACTAAGGAAAGTGCAGGGGATTCGCAGGGCAGTAGACATCAGAGAGATTTCATCATTGCAGCTGAAGAAATGTTACAGAAAAGGGTGTCAAATAATTGCAGCTCATTTGGCAGAGACACCTAGAGATAAGGTGCCAAATTTGGAAGATTATGCAGTCCTGGAAGATTTTGAAGATGTGTTCAAGAAGGTACCAGGACTACCCCCAAGGAGGGACATTGATTTCTCTATAAATCTAACGGCTGGAGTAGCTCCAATATCAAAGACTCCTTACAGAATGATTACACCAGAGCTGAAGGAGTTGCAAATGCAACTTGAAGAGATTCTGAAGAAGGGGTATATACGCCCAAGTGTGTCACCTTGGGCTGCCCCAGTCTTGTTTGTGAAGAAGAAAGATGGAACATTAATATTTTTCATTGATTTCAAATAGTTGAATAAAGTGATTGTAAAGAACAAGTATCCTCTGCCAAGGATTGATGATCTCTTTGATCAATTGAAGGATGCAAAGATCTTTTCAAAGATAGATCTCAGGTCAGGATACCATCAGGTAGGGATTAAAGAGGAAGATATCAGCAAGACCACTTTCAGGATAAGGTATGGTCATTATGAGTTCACAGTGGTGCCATTTGGGTTGTCAAATGCACCAGTTTTTTTCATGTGCTTAATGAATGGTGTTTTCCGAGAATATTTAGACAAGTTTGTCATTGTCTTTTTGGATGAAATTCTCATATATTCCAAGTCAGAAGAAGAGCATGAACATCATTTAAGGATGGTTTTGAAAGTATTAAGGGAGCATCAATTTTATGCCAAATTAAGCAAGTGCTCATTTTACCAGAAGAAAATTCACTATTTGGGGCACATTATTTCAAAGGATGGGATAGCAGTGGACCCTGAGAAGATAGAAGCCATTAGAGAATGGCCAGTGCCAAAGAATGTGACAGAGGTGAGATCATTCATGGGCCTTGTAGGATACTATAGGATATTTATAGAAGGATTTTCAAAGATTGCACACCCAATCACTTCATTGCAAAGAAAGGGTGTGAAGTTTCAGTGGACATTGGATTGTGAAAAGAGTTTCCAACACTTGAAAGAATTATTAACAAGTGCTCCAATATTAAGGATAGCAAGCCCAAATGAAGGCTTCATTGTATGCACAGATGCATGTAAAGAGGGACTTGGTGCGGTCCTCAGTCAAAATGGGTTTGTTATATGTTATGAATCAAGGAAGTTGAAGGATCATGAAAGAAACTATGCCACTCATGATATGGAGTTGGTAGCCATAGTACATGCCTTGAGGAAATGGAGACACTACTTCATGGGGAAAAGGTTTGAGATGAGGACAGACCACAATGGTCTGAAATATTTGTTTTATCAACCAATTTTAAATGCTAGGCAAAGCATATGGTTAGAATTTCTAAGCGAATATGACTTCGATATAAAGCATATCAAGGGGAAAGAGAACAAAGTGGTTGATGCACTCAACAGAAGAGTGCATGAAATGCATGCTACAACCATTAGCATGTATCAATCAAATTTGAAACACAGAATTATAGAGACTGTCAAATCAGATTTACATTACAAGGATTTAGTGGCAAAATTACAGCAAGGTAATTTGCAACAGAAAATTGAAGAATACAAGCTGGATAAGGATGAAATTATCATATACAGGGGTAGAATTTATGTACCAAATTCTCAGGAATTGAAAAATATGATACTGAGGGAAATGCATAATGTGCCTTATGTTGGGCACCCAGGATATCAGAAAACTATTGTAGCTATCAAGAGCCAATATTATTGGCCAGGCATGAAGAAAGAGGTTGTTGATTTTATTGCCAGATGTTTGGAATGTCAAAAAGTAAAGGCTGAGCATAGACACACAGCTGGTTTGCTACAGCCATTACCCATTTCTAAGTGGAAATGGGAAGTTGTAACCATAGATTTCATTACCAAACTGCCCAGAACAAACAAGCAACATGATTCTATCATGGTAGTGGTGGATAAGCTTACTAAAGATGCCCATTTTATTCCAGTTAAGCTCACTCACAAGGCATCGAACATTGTTGATGTTTATATGAGGGAAATTTCTAGGTTACATGGCATACCTAAGACAATTGTGTCTGACAGAGATCCAAAATTTACCTCAAAATTTTGGAAGGGATTATTTACTGGATTTGGAACAAATTTGAATTTTAGTACAACTTATCATCCAGAAACAGATGGACAAACAGAGAGCGTGAATCAAGTGATTGAGGATATGTTGAGGATGTATGTGATGGATAAACCATCAAAATGGGAAGACTACCTACACTTGGTAGAGTTTGCTTATAATAATGGGTACCAAGCATCTCTAAAGATGAGCCCATTTGAGGCACTTTATGGAAGAAAGTGCAACACACCGGTACGCTGGGATAACCCAACAGATAGAGCAGTGGTTGAGCCAGAATTTCTCAGGGAAATGGAAGATCAAATGTTGAAAATAAAAAAAAAACATTAAAGGCTGCCCAAGATAGGCATAAAAGCTATGTTGATAAGGGTAGAACTCACAGGGAATTTAAAGTGGGCGACCATATATTCTTGAAAGTGAAAGCCAACAGAAGTTCCAAATTTGGGAAATTGTTCAAAGTTGGCAGCTCGCTATTGTGGGTTGTTTGAAATCCTATAGAGGATTGGTCCAATAGCTTAAATGATTGCATTTCCTACATCTATGTCTGTTCATAATGTATTTCATGTATCCTTGCTAAAGAAATATATACCTGATGTTAATCATGTTATTGATTGGAATGTGATTCAGGTGGAGCAAGAAGGCGCTTTCCAAGTGCGTCCAGTGCACATTATGGACTAGAAAATCAAATAGCTCCAGAATCGAGCCATGTGGCTTGTAAAGGTCCAATGGACCTGGTATGGTCCTGAGGACGCTACTTGGGAAAATGAGGATGCAATGCAGGTAGAATACCCACATCTTTTTTAGGATTTTGAAATTTAGTTGTACATGGGTACATGATGCACTAAGGACAGTGCATAAATAAGGAGAGGGGATTGTAAAATCCCTAAGGTCGAACCTAATTTCAAATATAAATACAAATGTACATAAGTTGGTGAATTGATTTGATATCATTTTGGTATGCACATTTCATGGCATAGTGCACACAGGTATCGCACAGTAAAATGAGGAAGTGTGCACATTTTGGGATATTGCGTGCAGCATCTTAGTGTTCGTGATGTAGAGGCCAAGAAGCCTTGTGTATCTAATATGTTTCATAGGCTAATGAGCCATTATTATAAGATAGGATGCTTATGTTTCAATTAGGCCAGAGAGCCTAGATGTTAAAGGCTAGTGCACATGTTTTTGTACATATCTCATATTTAATATAAAATACATTGGTGCGCGCAGACTGACCATGATAAAAGAGATGGGGGACTAAAATCCAACAGTTAGAGAAAGGGAAGGGGCTAAGTTAAGGAATATTATATTAATATTTCTTAAATCATAAAGTATGGATAATTAAGTTATCCTAAGTTCTAAGTTGGGGCCAAGTGGACCAAAGTAGCTTTCAATATAACAAGTGTCAAGTTGGGGGCATGCATACATATTGTTGGACTTAGTTAATTTTGGGGGATTCATCATTGGGACCATCATCTTTCCCTGATTCATCCATCACTGAGATATACATTCAATCATCCAGGAGGATTGGTAGCCATTGAGCTATCATTTGTATCTTCATGACTTTACCTGAACCCGTATCTAGATCCTTTTGTTGGGTAAATGTTAGCTTGGGAGCAAGATTGAAGAAGCGGGTTGTCAGGCCTGTGATATATTGAAGAGGTGGGTTGACAGGCCCATGAGAAATTCTTTGGGTGAGAGAATTGTTGGGGATTGATTTCCTGAAGGTGCTGAACTACAGTTGCAGGGCTCTAAGACTTATTATCTGGCCTATTTGTTGAAGCTCTGGAAGGGAAGTGGGGCAGTCGAGGGACTGTTGAGAAGAGAAGGGGCACACTTCCTTGGGTGGGACAGGCATGTGAGGAATGAGGGACTGTAGGCTGTTAGTTGAGCGAGCACCTAAGATGGAGTCTTTCCTGTTGTTCATAAGCCTTTATCCTAGTTAGGAACCCCTTTACCTAGGTAGAGTTTAGTCCCAACTCAAGGGTGACTCACTATTGAGAGTGATGAATAGTGTGTTCTAAGGCTAGGAGGTCCGTGGAAGGTCTGCACGCAGTTGGTGATATTCTCACAAAGATAAGTGTCAATTGTGTGATTAATTTACATGCTCCATTGTTATTCATGTGTTATTTTTATGGGCATGATTATAGCTGTCTGTATGCTTATGGGTATTTCTTGTATATGCTGCCAATATATGTTACTGCTATTTCAATGTGATTTCATTCATTTACATAGCGTATTTTTCCATTCATGTTTTATATAAATTAAGCTTCCGCAAGAGTTTTGTGTGTGCATATGTTTTTAATTACATGCAGTTAGAAAATTATATGAGACATAACTTAGTTAGGATGCTAAGTATTTTACAGTATGTTTCGCAGAGAGAACGTAAGTGTTCTCTAGTGTAACGTGGCCCGACATGAATGGTCGGGGACGCTACAAATTGGTATCAGAGTATGAAAGAGTGTTCAGGAGTAGCATGGCCTTGCCTGTTGAAGGATGGGAATGTTACAAAGATGGTTTCAGAGCTAAGTAAAGCATCTAAGGAGTGGCATGCACCGTCCAGTGGTTGGTCGGGTTTGCTACACTTCTAAAACACAAGATTGATGTCCCGTCATAGTTTACCTATTTTCTTCTAAGAGCATTTTCCAAAAGGGATCAATGGTCCACTATTGTTTTCCTATTTTCCTTTCATAGCATTTCCTATTTGGAAGATTTAGAGGAACCACAATATTGATATCAGAGGTCAACGTTTCTAGTCCATATGAGGACCCATCATCAAGACATCTAAGCATGGGTAAAGAAAAGTATGAAGAGAAGAGATAAATAGTGAACCTACGGGAGGTGGAGAATTCCGAAGTCGGCTCTAAAAACCTAGAAAGTTTTTAATTAAAATGTTTTTAAGAAATTTGAATTTCTAGGGTTTAAATAAATTATTAATTAATTGTAAGATTTTTAACGCAATATTAATAAAGGTTTATTAATGTCATAATTAGAATAAATTTCTTTGAAATTTTTTATATAAGTGTTAGGGTAATATTAATTGTAGGATTTTTAATAGAGTATTAATACAAATTTATTAATGTAATGATTAGAATTTTTTAATTTTTAATATTTTTAATTTTTAATTTTTATAAATGTTAGAGAAATATTAATTATAGGTTAAAGGAAAATTTGAGGGAATGGTTATTAATATTGAAAAGTTGTTTTTAGTTTATAAAAGAGGGGGGGGTGTTTACAAAAATTAAGGTGTTTTTAAAAGGATGAGGAGGTGAAATAGATGAACCTATATTTTATAGTTAAAGTGTAAATTACCTGGTACGTCTATCTTGGATCAGAGGAATCCAATTTTCGCTAATTTCTAGAGAATTATCTTTGTTCAGGTTGTTAGGGTGTTTGGGGATTTCAATAGCTTCTTTGATTCTCTGTTTGAAGAAGTGTTATTCCTTGCCTAAATTTTTTGTGTCTTCTAGGTGTATGTGGTGTTCGGATGAAAAGGAGTGTTTGGCTAAAGATGAGGTGTGAGTTCGTTCATTCTTGATATATGTTCCATGTTCTTTGATCTTGATCTGAAAAGAACAACTTGTTTCTCCTATGTAGCATTTACCATAGGAACATTCTATTTTTTAAACTCCTTTACATTTCTGTTGGTCAAGTTTATCTTTAACGGATTTCATTTTTTATTTGATGGTTTATGAGGGTTTAAAGGAGGTCTTAATCTCTTTCTTTCTCGGGAAATTGGCAATCTTATCAGTTATTCCTTGGATATAAGGAAGGTAGTATGTAGTATCAGGGGGCTGGTTGTTAAGTGGTTTAGGTCCATTACTTTCTCTATCTATGGATTTGTTTATCATTTTCTTAATGTATTTGTCCTTGTAGCCTATGCTCTTGAAAACCCTAGAGAGGTGATTTTTTTCTTGAACCAGGTTATCATCATCGGAAATTCTTAAGACCCTCGTGGCTAGAGTGTTCAGGACGCCTAACTTCTAGGCCGAGTGGTGATGAGAGATAGCATGAAGGTAGTTTTCTGTGTGGGTCTTTTTCCTATAGACTCTATGTCTAAGACTCTCGTCTTTTTTCCTTTTGATTAGTACGTCTAGGAAGGGAATGCTACCATTTTCCTCAAGTTCCATTGTGAATTTGATGTCTTTAGAAATATCATTGAGATGTTGGAAGAATTTTTCTAGTTCATCTTTATCATCGGGCCAAAGTACGTTGGTATCATCAACGAATCTCTTCCATCTTAATGGTTTAAGAGGAAAGGAATCTAGGGATTTTTTCTCAAAGTTTTCCATGAAAAGATTGGCGACAATGGGAGAAAGTGGGGATCCCATGGCTACGCTACTTGTTTTTTCATAGAATTCACCTTGATAGCTAAAAAATGTGGAATGGAGACAAACCTATGCTAGTTTTGTTGTTTCCGAGTATGTCACTTCATTAACAACCTGGATGGCTTCATCCAGTGGGATTTTGGTGAAAAGGGAGACAACATCGAAGTTAATAAGGATGTCTTTGAGTTTTGTTTTCTCATTCCTAATGATTTTGAGGAAATCATTATAGTCCTTAATGAAGGAGTCTGTATGAATTACTAAGGGGCTAAGGATTTTTTCTACATGCTTGGCCAGTTCATAAGTGGGAGAGCCTATTTTGTTTACTATAGGTCTAAGAGGAACCCCATCTTTGTGAATTTCAGGTAGCCCATAGATTCTTGGGGTAGTATTGCTATTCGGGAGAAGTCACTTTTTTATTCTTTCATCTAGGATGGATTTTTTTATAGCTATTTTAACTTCTTTCATAACCTTTGCAATAGGGTTTCTGGGAAGCTTCTTGTAGCTACCACATTGGGACAGGTGATCATTCATTCTTGTGTTATAATTTGTTTGATTCATCACTACTATGACACCACCTTTATCAGCTCTGAGGATATCCAAGTTCATATTATTTCTAAGGCTCATAATGGCTTGTCGTTCTTCTTTACTGATGTTTCTCTTTAGGGGTTTTGATCTTCTTAAGATGATGGCATAGTCTTGCCTGACATGTCCTTTGTCCTCATCCGTTAGGTTTTTTATATTTCTTAAGATGATGGCATAGACTTGCCTGACATGTCCTTTGTCCTGATCCGTTAGGTTTTTTATATTGTCCTTTATGGAACAAACCAGATTGTCTATTGGAATGAAGGTAGGTGAGATCATGAAATCCAATCCTTTCTCGAGGACGCTCAGCTCGAATTTGTCAATTTCATGTGAGGAGAGGTTTATCACTTTCTTGCTATTTGTGGGTTTTCTATGTTTGTTTATTCTGGATTATCATTCAATAATATTTCCATTTTCTTCTTATGCTTGGTGCGCACTACATAGCTCTATTTTTTTGCTTTGAGAGAGGCTAGTGCGTCAATGGTTCTCTGCAGCTCCAAATAGATAGTGTGCACAAGCTTCATGTGTAGTTTGAGCATAGTTTTTGAAGGTTATCTAACAAGAATATGGTTTTCTTTATTTCATTTTTAATTATGGATAAACCTAACCTGTAAAATGTTGTGCTGATGATCAGGAGCTCAGGACAAAGTGTCGTAAAATTGCTCAAAATTGAACTTTCTCAGAAATGGTTGAAGTTGGGACAACGGGATAGGTCTCGTCGATACGATCTTGTTGGCGCGAACGGCACACAAAACCGACTCTGCATGACAAAGTTATATCAGTCAGAAATTTCTTATTTCATTATAAAAACAAAAAACAAAAATATAATGAAATTATAAAAAGAAAAATTAAAAAAAAAACTATATACAATGGGTTTTAATACCAAAACATGTCGTGGGCGCGTTGGCCGCCACTTGGCATCAATATATGTATATAGTTTTGGTTAAAAACCTTTGGTGGCGCGAAGCACCTTACATTATATTTAAACTCTTATTTTAACCGCGCAAAACAAATAGAGCAGACAGGATTCGACCATGGGTCGACCACATGATAGCCCCGCGCCCTTACCACACGGGCTAGTGCTAGTACTTGCAATGGAAAGCGCATTTTTTATTTATGAATTGCACACATGTTTGGAGGGGTGTAAAAGAGGGGGCCAGCCCCTAAGGACCAGCCCCCGTTGTGCACAAGACCTCGGGCTATAACCGTGGCTTTAACCTATTAGATGCGGATTTTGTATACACCCGGTTAACTGCCACCGTTGCATACACATTTACATTGCTTAACCGTTAGGTGCCACAGTTGGCAAACGTGGTTTACAAACCATTGAAGTCGGCGGGTTAGTCGGAGGCCATGTGTTCGAATCAACCATTGATGTTAAATGCTAATGGTTGGAGCGTTTTGGGCGGAGTCTGCCTCTTTTGGCATTTTGCTAATTTTAGTTAGACTAACTCCCGCTACTCCTAATTTGGTGGAGTTTTGTTGGGGAAAAGAAGGAAGAGTCAGTTATTGGGATATCTCGGGCTAGAGGAAACCATTCTTGACGTTTTTTTGGTCGATTTTGGGTCTCTTCGACCTTCTGGAGCTAATGGTACAGGTTTCAGAGCCATCTAAGGTCATTTGCAGGTGTTTTTTCTTCGTGGAAGTTCCAGGAGCCATAAGGGCCAAATCAGTTTGGGAGCTGCATTGGGATTTGTGCAGCCAGTGAATGTGGAACGAAGGTCATTCCTGAAGTTTATCAGCATTCTGAATCTATTTATCCAGCTCGTTTTTCCTATTGAGGCATTCTTCTCATTGTTTAGCTTCAGGGAAGCTCTCAGGGCCACCAGGGCCATTTCAGTACTTGAGCTGTTTGGGGGCTCTGTTCATCCATTTTTGGTGATTCAAAAGCCTATGTCTGCTATTTTCGACCTTCTGAGTCTGATGGCAGAGGTTTCGGAACCATTTGAGGTCATCTTCACCTTGAAATTCTCCATGCAAGATTAAAGGGCCACCAGGGCCATTTGGGGAAAGTACTGTATAAGGTACAATTTCACTGTTTAGTGTTTGGGAAAGAGCATGTTCAACAAATTCCTATCTTCTGATTCTATATTTACAGTCAAATTTGTCTTTCAAGACACTCATATTCTTGTATTAGCATTTGTATCATTTTTAATACAAGAGGACAAGCCTAGTTTGGGAGGTTTGGTCCAGCAGATGTAGCCTGAAGGGGGTGAACTGCTTTATCATTTTGGTATTGCTGTGATTTGATGTGTTATTGCTGCATTTTATATTGCTGTACATTGGTTTATAACACCATTTTAATCACTTAAAGAACCTTTCTCCTCACATGAACATTGACAAGAAGAGGCAAGAAACTTACACATAAACAAGTTGCACATTTTTAAGCCATGAAGCAAGTGAATGTCAAAGACTTCTAAGTGTACTTCATTATTTCTTTAGGCAGAGCCTGTAGAGGGCCAGGTAGCCTCTGGAACTCATCCTCTCTTTAGAGGTGACATGTCCGGTGAATGCCCCTACAGTCTATCTCTGTATTAGAAATAATAAAGTTTCACATTTTTAGAGGAAACTTGGAGTGTATAAATCACATTTAAAATTTTGGGAAATGGATACCTTGCACCCTTAATCAAGTACATTCCATTTTCAGATCAGCTGAACTGGCCAAGTATGTAGAAAAAATCCTTAGCACTTTAGAAGTTCATACAGACTCCTTCATTAAGGACTCTAATGATTTCATCAAAATCATCAGGAATGAGAAAATGAAACCTGAATAAATCCTTATTAGCTTCGATATTGTCTCCCTTTTCACCAAAATCCCACTAGATGAAGCCATCCAAGTTGTTAATCTAGTGACAGACCTGGAAACAACAAAACTAGCAGAGGTTTGTCTTCGTTCCACATTTTTTTAGCTATCAAGGTGAATTCTATGAACAAACTAGTGACATAGCCATGGGATCCCCACTTTCTCCCATTGTTGCCAATCTTTTCATGGAAAACTTCAAGAAAAAATCCCTAGATTCCTTTCCTCTTAAACCATTAACATGGAAGATATTTGTTGATGATACCAACGTACATTGGCCCCATGGTAAAGACAAACTAGAAAAATTATTCCAACATCTCAATGATATTTCTAAAGACATCAAATTCACAATGGAACTTGAGGAAAAT
>CBVK0100925789.1:0-13679 GCA_900067695.1 Picea abies | reverse complement strand
TAGTTCATCTTGCGACCAAGTACAATAAGCATTTATATCAATAGTACTCACATACTTCCAAGTATTCATTGTATCTAGCAGTAGTAGAACCTTTCAAGGATTGCTTTAACAACTAGTAATGTTGCAATTATTAAACTTGATATTTGCAAATTGGAAACTTATTAATTTAATCAATCAGACCTAGAACCTGGAGTCTTATCTTCAAGAATGAATGTTTTGATTTTGTTTCGAGTCTCCTTCACTCAAGATGACAAGTATTTTCTTCAACATGTCCCCTGTACTTAAGACGATATGTTTTCTTGACAGAAATTTGAGTTAGAGAATATAATGAAAATAAACTCTAAAAACATCAACCTTAATCAATCTAATACTTTGAATAGAGTCATCTTGTAACTTTAACTTTGAATATATGTCACTATGATAATCATAACTTCAATAGATCAAAATACAACTAGAGGTTCATAAGATTACAATAATGCCATAATAGCTAGAGGTATATGAAAACAATCAAACCTGGAGTGCATTGTTCCTTTGAATGTGTTGGATCTGAGATCCCTCTTGATCTACGATTGTAAGAGATCCATTCTCCTGCAATCACACTCAAAATAGTGATACGGTTTAAATATATATAATTGCATACCTTCGGTAGCATTAGCATGCAGTGGCACCATCTGGCAGCAGCAACAAGCAATGATGAACCTTAAAACTTCAAATTTTCTCCAACTTGTAATCTAAAGGTAGGGTAAGGTGCACTAGGACAACCAAATATTAGTCCCAACATTTCACAGAAACTTTCGTTGTAACTAGTGTTGGCACTACAACTGGTGTTGCAACTAGCATTGTAACGAGTGTTGTAACTAGCATTGCAACTGGTGTTGCAACTGGCATGAAGCATCTGGCATGAAGGAAATATCATGAAGGAATTGGCATTGCAAATACAAACTGCAGACCTAGGGTTTTATGAGGAAACCCTAATTTCTCAAATTCAAAAATTTGCAGATTTGATCTAGGGAACATATGTGCCCTAATTATTTGACCTTCTTAGTGAGTTCAATATGTGCTTAATGAGATTGACAATGGGGGAAACTGAGGATCTTTCTTCCAATAGTTAGACTGTTATGAAGGAAACCAGCTCTGATACCATGTTGAAATTTTGGTATGCTCATTTAACCATAGACAATGTCACATCATTGTCACCCAACCATAGGAATTCACATATGCCACCCCCGAACACACTAACCTTTACTTAGAATAACTTCGACAAGCCTACTCCAGAACCAACAGATAAACCCTAGTTGCTAATTGCAAAAAGAAATCAATACAAGTAGAGTGCTCCTTATCCAAGGGTAGTGCACAAGAGAGAGAGTCCCCATATCCACATAACAAGTAAAATACACAATTGCAGAAGTTGTAGTTGTACTACTCTCTCAGATTTGCACCATAATTAGAAATAATATCACCAAGAGTATCACCAAGAGAATCACGAAGAATATCAATTTATAGCACTAGAGAGAGACCAAGACCAAGATATTACCATATTCCCTTATTCCTCCTTGCAGCTGCAACTGCAACTCTCCACAAAACTTGCACTCTGACTGGGTATGTAAATGAATTAAAACATCCTCTATTTATATTAATCAGTCCAGTGACTTTTCTGGCTAGGCTGACCTGACCTTTCGGTAATTATATTTTATGTTTATCTTTTTCCTTGTGGATCCAACTTGTCTTTCTGGAAATAATATTCTAATATTATTTATTCTGCTAGGTCAAATTTTCTTCTAGGGTTTCCACACAAGTGTTTAATGGTTCACTTGCTTCTGGAATATTCTATTCTAATTCATAGGTTACACGTGGAGGTTAATACCTCCCACAGCTACCAAAACATCAACAAGGGAATCACTTATAATTGGTACATGTGGTGGAAGTCCTCAGAAGTGTTCCATTCATATAATTGGGATACATTTATAGACAATTTCTTTAAGAGATTCCAAGTACAACAAAAAAAGGCTTCTTTGCAAAACTCACGAAAATACAACAAAAAGGCAATGTAGATGAATACATGCGTGAACAAGAAGTGTGGGAAACACAAGTGCTTGTGTTATCACAAGATCAACTCCTCCAAACTTATGTGTCCAAATTAAAGCCTCACATAAAGGACGAATTAGAAATGCACATTATTAAAACCATGGTGAAAGCCAAACATAAAGAAAAAATAGCAGAATTGAAGTTTAGCAATTCACGTCAAACGATGACCAAAAATATTGTAGTCAAAAGAAAATCCTCCAAAATTCAAATGAAGAAAAGCCAAGATATGTTTCACCACATAAGAGTGAGTAAAATAATCAATGAAGCTCAAAATTTGAAGGTAATAAGGATAATAATTGTCCCAATTGTGGCGAGAAATGGTCAACAGCCCATAGATGTGCATCAAAACACTAACATCATTACAAAATTATAGATAGGAAAGAAGTAGAGGTTTCCGATGAAGAAGACATGCTAGAATTTGACAAGAATGAAAACTCACCACACGTGTCATTAGCAACAATCACATGCACCAGAAAATATTGGTAAACTCTAGAAGTACACACAATTTCATGGATATCGATATTGTAAAACAACTAAACCTTTTTGCAAACCCTGTGAATGATCTCATTGTTACAATCGCCAATGGTCAACAAGTCAGAGGAATAGGAAGATGCCATAATGTTTTTGTATAGATACAAAACTTGGAACTAATAATTGGATGTTACGCTCTACCACTAAATGGGATGGACATGGTGTTAGGCACAGAGTACTTGATGCAATTGGGTACCTATGCCACAAATCTCCAAGAACAATTTATGGAATTCAAATGGCAGGGGAAGAACTATAAGTTATATGGCCCAAGGAGCTTATATCACAAGGTAAGGGCAACATAGTCAATCGAAAAAGAAGCGTTCAAAGAAAATCCATCCACACGTCAAGGTAATTTGAGAAAATGTCGTAAATATAGCCATGATGACTCGGTGCTAAGAGAGTGATAAAAGAACTCGGAAATTTCATATTCCCACTACAAACAAGCCTTAAAATATTCAAAAACAAATCTAGAATCAAGATGACTTTCCACAACCAAAGACAAAATGATAATATTAATAATAATTAGGTTAATGAAAACTCAAGGGTCACACACCCCTTCACCTCGTTCCTAGTCAATGCATATAAGTATATCATCAAGAGGCTCATAGTAACATCATCAATTTCAAATCAATCATTTATTACTCAATATTCTATATATATTTGCAGAAATATTATGTCAATCTTGTAATAAACAAGAACTATTTACTCCACCTATACTAGGAGAGGGAATCAATTTGAATATTTCCTAAGCAACCATTCAATGGTATGTCTGATGTAATCATATTGTTCTTCAATGCAATAAAAGATTTACATAATCAAAAAACGAAAGTGACTTACAACATCTTGATTGTTGGATGGAGTTGTTTTTGTTGAACTATTTTTAGCAACTAATGTTTTGAACCACTTTCTTGAGCCTCCCATTGTATAGCCTTTCAATTAGCATTCACATGCAACCTCTTAAAACCTGCCAAGAAAAAGAAAGCATTAAATGTCATTCCACAGCTACCAGATACACATATTTTAAAATGAAGCTATAATATTGCATCTAGTTTGCTAAATGCAAGTTATTGTGTCTTCAATCATCAGGCAATGAGGAAGTTGAACAATCCCAAGCCAAAACACATATGAAATGATATAAAACAGTGTATATGTTTTATATTTCTAAGCATCTAATATTCCTCATGATCCTAGTTGAGATGAATAATACCTTCATTAACACTTTGTTGCTCCTTATTGTTGGCATAGAAAGAACACTGTAATGGCCAAGTCGGGCTGTCTGATTGGCCATGGAGAATGAGTTAGTTACATATAACCAAAGGGCTAGTTACAAAATCTTTTCTCTTTTGATTAAATGAACTAGACAAGGCAGTTAAACACATTTAAAGCTCCATGTCATGCATCCATCGTGTGGGGTTCTTATGCTTTTTGGGGATGAGTCATCATGGATCTTGAGAAGTTTCTCTATGAGGATATTATTAGAATGCGAGTCAAACTAACTATCAAGCAGTTTAGGTTTCTCAACTCTTATGTCCTTGTAGTTTGACACCTGACTAGCAGCGTGAAGAGGGTGGCCCCGCAGAATATATGTCAAGGCATTGACTAGATGCATCGTGAGCTATATAATTGGATTCAATAAGTCATTATGGCATACACATTCACTATGATATTGAAAAAATGTTTCTCCCTTCTACAATGTACTTCAGGAAGTAATATAGGATTGCAAAAGAACATTATTATCCAAGGAGATGAGTCGTGCACTCCAGGGAGGTGCAATGGGAGTTCCTCAGCTTGACATTTACTTCTACAATGCATCCAAGCACTAAACTTTCCTAATATCATCTTCCCACCTTAATTGCATCATGGTATTTGGGTTTGTTTGAATATTTAATGCCCAATTTTGTAGAAAGGCAAGTTTTAAAATAGAGTACATGCTACATACTTTAAAAGAAACATATACACAGCCGTAGAAAATCCACGCAAATGCAAGAAAAGCTAAAGATCCATAAAAGCTATTTTATGATAGGACAATCTATACTAGGAAAGATGAAGAACTATTTTCATCTTTACTGACCAAGTTTTAAACAATTCTGTACTATATTTATATGTTATTAACTTATTGTGCAATACAAAGAAATGGAAGTGAGTTGAGATTCTTCCTTCAATTGTATGCCTTGTCTCATGCATGTGTACTCTATTAAATATAATGTGTTATCAATGCAATCATTGAGTCTGTGAGCTTGTGAGGAAGAATGGTTTCAAGAGGGGTGCAGAACACAAACTTTAGAGCATGTGAACCTTGACATATACAAAAGTATAAAGAGATAGATGTTGTTGAGTGCCCAGACATTGGCATTTCTTGTCACGTGACTTCTTAGTAGCAAATTATTTCATCTGTACTTTATAGTCAGTAACTTTCCTTGTGTTTCTTATTCTTAGCGACCGATTAGAAGACTCTGATTTCTTTTCTCTCAAATGTAAGCCGAATCTGAAGACAACAGCCAACAGTTTCATGTCCAGCAAACCAATTCGCAATTTTTATACCCTATAACCTGATTTGTGTATATCAAAAATTGTGGAAAGTACAGAGATCCAATCCATGTATTCCAAGCAATCAGATATGTCATTCCAACCGACACTAATTATGACCAACAATCTGATTTACTATTCCAGGGTTTGGTTTTATGCCCAACTGGTATTTTTATACTCTGATTTTCTCCCAGCAGTTGTTCTAAGGTTTGAGTTGTGCCCAATATTTGTTACACAGGTCTAGCTTGTGTCTCCTTATGTTCTTATAGATGTTTAACTTGTGCCAAGATATACCTTATTAGAGACCTACAAACCCATCTCTAATTTTGTAATTTCCAATTAAGTGTAACTTTTCAGGAAAAAAATATTATGGGTGAAACTGGACAAGAAAACTCCACAGGCTTCATACTTCAGCAGGGATGTGCCCCCCAAGCACCCCACATCACTCTTGCTTCAGCCCCTGTTCCACTCAGTCAGCTCCAGCAGTTTGAACTTTGACCCACCTCACTTGGAGGAGTCACATAAGTCACACAATCAGAGGCAGCCTTTCCTGATTTTCAGCCTCCTTTGACTGCAGCCACACTTTTTGATTCCTTACTTACATCCACTAGCCTGCTTCACCTCACCACTTACTTGGTAGGCCGCACAGGCACTTTACCCTCTCAAGCGAAGTGGCTGTTCCAATCAGTAGATGAGCAGAAGTTTCCCCATCTTTAGCAGAAATCAGGGACAATTTCCTCTCAGCATGGAGGAATTGATGAGACTCAGCCAAGTGAATGTGTTCACAAATGTATTATTTTGTATTTTACACTTTTGTGCTTTACATTTTGTACTCGCCTATTTCAATGTAAATAATTTACAGGTGACTTGGTCAAAAATTATCACTCACCTAAATACGTATATTACTATATTGTACCACTACGAAACTTGGTCAAAGATGATCACTCTCCACCAATTTTGTAGTTGTATAAATACAATACGACATAGAGTGTACATATGTGTACACTGCAGCAATCTCCCTTTTTACTTGCAAATTTGCTATTAGGTTTCCGTTCCCGTGTGTGAGTGAATTTTGCATTGCTGTTTTGTGGTCATCATATAACAAAAACGTTCCAGTGGCCACATGTAATTCATTAAAAGACAAAATAGACTAGAAGATAAAACATGTCATAGTTACAAATTGACAATTTTAGTGCTAACATCCACCCCCTTCTTTATATTGAGCATCCCACTCAATCAGTAATAGATTGTCCTCTCTAATAATGTCTCTAATTCTCTTGTTGGTGTTGCTATTATAACTACTCTTGAGCTCATCCTAAATTATTTCACATTTCTTAACTATCTTCAATAAGGAGTCTCCTTTTCTCTTCCTTCAGATCTTGTTTGATCACCTCCTCATGGAGATCGATCCTCTTCCTCTGTAATTGCATACACTCATCATGCATTAATCCTGCCTCTTTGAATGTTCATTGTTGAACCTCACCCCATTGGAATGATATTATAAGTTTATTAATGTCCAACAAATGACAACAAAAGTAGGTCGATGGGACTAAAATAGTACATCAGGAACCGAAGTACAATGTGGGAGTGCAAAAGTAACTCCTATAAAGATTATAGAAAGCATATCAAAGCAAATACTTAATTGTAAAAAGCTATAAGATAAAGTAACTAGCTAGGCTAAGGTAAGCTAAGAAAGTACACGGTGTGCAGTAGAGTGAAGTAAAAATACAAGATAGCATGTATGATAGCTAAGGCTCAAAGGAACTCAAGGTTGAACTGCAGGAGGAGATGTCAAGGTATTGCACACCCTGTGGCTGAGGACGAGTGAGTATACTAAGGAGGGTCTCCCAACAAGAGTCCTCAAATCACTATGAAATCGCAAATGCACTAGTGGATTATGTCCTTTGGGGTGTGTTTGGCACTGATAGGGCCCAATTGTATGATCCCAAGGGGAGTCAAAGAGCAAGAAGACACAGCTCTCCTAACATTTAATGTCATGCAGAAAAAGATTTAGATGGATGCTTCGCTAGGTTAAGTGGGGGCGCCAAGCTTCAAGGCTGCCAAGCTCTGGTCTATTTACAGGACAGTTTGTTGGTAAAATGGTGTGCAACCTATGGCCTGGAACGACAACTCCATAAGAGCCCCATGGAGGCCAACCAAAGCATCGAGGCATTACTAAGCGGGAATCTAAAGGATCCACTAAAGGTTGATGGGTGTCTATCTGCTACTTTTTCCCCCAATCAAGCGGAACAACATGGAAACAAGATGTGATCTGCTTGAAGGTCTTCGATCTAGTGGCGTATGAAGACCCTAGGATCTATGCTCAATCACTTCACCCATGAAGAGAGAAATGAAACTCTGGTCGAGGTAGTGGAAGAAAGTGGTTAGGGATCTAACAAAATCCAAGACTAGGCAATGAAATCTCCCTTTGATTTCATAACGTATGGGACATATAAAAATTAAATGCTCCTTCCTCTTGAGCTCTTGCAAGTGAAAAACCTAGCAAATCATGTCTAACCTCGAAATGTAGTGGTTGGTCTCAATCCAAAGCCTTTGAGCACCCACCCAAAATTGACCAAGGGGGATTTAGATGGCAAGTAGCCAATGTCTATTTGTACACTAAGGACGAATGATCGAGCCATCTCTCAACTCCAAAAAGTTCTCCAAGTAGAAGACCATCTTCGGGGCAAGTCCCTCAAGTGGCGCGATCTATGTGAACTGGAAGTACTATCGATATATGTCCTCCCTAATTACTCGATTCAGGTCCTGCTTGGAGGGCAAGAGATGACTTGGTGAATCCAGGGAGTATTTGAAGGGAGGGAAACGATTTGGAGAGATGGCAATAGATTGGAGTAGACAAGAGGCCTCAAAAAACCAACAACAACCACAACTTAGAGGACCAACTACAATAGCCTCGACAAAGCAAAGTGGAAGATATTGAAACCATCCCTTCTCAGAGGTCGAGTCCCCCAAGGTCTGAAGTTTGAACCCTGTGAAGAAATCAAACCATCTTGAAAATGGCCTTAAGGATAAAAGGCTAAGCTTTGAACTATGCCTAAACAATGGTTTGGGGAACTTTCTTCTTTATTAATTCACTCAAGTAGTGACTTATCTCGATAAATTCTTGATAAATTAGAAAAAAATTATATGTCTAAAATGGATTTAAATTTAATATCATTCACATTCTACAAGTGGTCAATTTTATTCATTTCATTGATACATTATCCCACTTTCAATGTGAATTATTTGACGAAAGCATCTTCCATGGCTTAAGTGTGTGATAAAAGTGTTGGGGGGATCACTGTAACTATGATTCATGAAAACATCCACAAATCCCCATTCCATTTATACTTAACTATAGATAGTAACAAACAATTGGAACAAAATTTCATTACAACCCTTCTCTTACCGTCCCTTAGAATTAATAAGACTAAATCACGATCACATAGTACTTGATTAATCTTTAATATCTGAATTTCTTCTAAAATATGCATATTTGAAAGGGATTGAGGACCCCCCTCCACTACTTCATCTTCTTTAGCTTCATGCTCGCCATCTAGTGTTGCAACTTCATGATCGTCTTCATCTTTTCATTCTACCTCGTCTTGACTTTCTGCATCTTCTTCCCCCTCATGTTTTTTCCCTTAAGATCCTTCTCCTCATTTGTCTTACTGTCCCCATTCCTCCCCCTCATGTTTTTTCCCTTAAGATCCTTCTCCTCATTTGTCTTACTGTCCCCATTCCTAATGCTAGCTACAAATCACAACCCACCCTTTTAGACTTCACATTCATATTCAAACATGACATTGTCATTTTGCAAAATATTTCAATGTCTTTCTCATCTTCAACTTGGACATTTCCTCTTTCAATATTTATCATGTTGAATAGCTCCTCTAAAATATCTCTCTCACCTTGTCTTTAAACGAATCTAATTTTGCAATATGTTCATTTGCCACAAACTCTTTGGAAGGATACTCCGTTTGTTGCTTCCATTTGGCACATGATGCCCTTCCACCAATCTCGCCCATGGTTACCAAACTTGGCTTAGCAAATTAATTGGTAAGGGAAAAGAGTCAAGAGTTTGACTCAACTCAACAAAAACTCAATAGCAAAAACATGAAAAAATGAGCAAATGGCACCCTTTTTGGGGTTTTATCATGCATTGGGAAAGTCAAACTCACGATCCACGATTTTGATCCAAATCAAACTAGTGTCAAACTCATGATTCAAAGTTTGACTTGCTCTTAATCAGGAGTTTGACTCATTGATTGTGCATTTGAATTGACCTGAGTGCAAAAAAATTGTTTGGCAGCCAATCAAAGTCAAACTCGCAATTCCCATTTCAATGATCTCACCTTCACACTTCAATGATTTTACAAGTTGGAAACTGAAACACGTCATGTTTGTATTATCCACATATGTAATCTAATTTCTTACACTATCCCCTCAAAATGTACGACTCCTTGATCCATCTCAACATTTGCTATGATAGCATGATATTTGACTTCACACCTAAGCAAGCATTCATTTGGTCAATTTTTCACTAGAACCCACGACAACATTGTCTTGCAAATCACATCCTCATCCTTGATGTCATATTGCATATCATCTCTCATGATGTACCCATTGTGCATAACTTCATGATCATTCATGACATCATCAGAAATTAGGATCTCTATAGGCAAGTCTTCATTAGGTAAAATATCCTCTCTCTAGGTAAGTCCTTTTAGGAAAGGTCATTTTTGGGCAGGACATACCTTTTGGGCAATTCCTCTCTAGGTAGATTCTCTCTAGGAAGAACATCCTCTTTAGTCATGACATCCACATGCATTGGGATGTACACATTAAATTGGTCGTTCTTTCTTGCTTAGTCGTCCTTCTCATTGTAATGTCATTATGAGGTAGGCCAAACACATTAATCAAGGCATCCTCTCACATTAACTAGACCATCGTCCACATTTATCATGCCATGATTATGCATTTCACCCTCTTTTATAGGCCATCATAATTATGACATCCTCATTCCACAATTTGTCTTCATTAAATGAATTGTATGCATTTGATAGAAATTCCTTCACCCTCATGACATTCTTAATGACTTGTTTGACCATTTTCAGTAGGATATCCCCATTTATGATGCCATCCTTTCCAACGAAAAATCCTCATTAATAAGGTCAACTTCTCTAACCAAGGTGTCCTCGTTAATGAGATCATACTCTCCAACCAAGACATCTACATTGATGAGGCCATCCTCTCCAACCAAGACATCTCCATTGATGAGATTGTCCTCTCCAACCAAGACTTCCTCCTTAATGAGATTGCCCTAGCTAACCAAGACATCCTCATTCATGAAATCCTCCTCTCCAACTAGGACACTCTCATCAATGAGATAACCCTTTTAATTTACAATGTCCTCATTTGCAAGGATGTCATCTTTCTTTAAGACATCTTCATTAATGAGTCCATATACCTTTTTCACGTCAACCTATACTTCTATCATCTATGAGACCATCACTCATCACCTTTTTTTAGAATTTGTGTTGAAAAAGACACCTCGAGTTTGGGGGCTACGTCATATAACAAAAACTTCCTTTGCCTTAGGTGCCAAGTTTGAGAGGTATCTATTTCACAAAATTCACCCTGGGACTTACACCCGACCTCATCCCTTTTTGACATGCCCTCCAGATGGGTTATAACATAGTGAGAATGAAACCTTAGTGGATGCCATTTCACAAAATTCACCCTAGGACTTACACCCGACCTCATCTCTTTTTGACATGCCCTCCAGATGGGTTATAACATAGTGAGAATGGAACCTTAGTGGATGCCTTAATACTCCATCAACCTCACCAATGAACCAAGGCTCCATTGGCCAATAGTCACCTTTTTGTAGTTTCATGACATCATCACCCATCAACTTTTTGTGATTATATGACATCGTCACTCATAACCTTTTTGTGCATGGATGATATCATCAAACATCATGTTATTTGGTATAAAGTGATCCATCATTTGCATGATGTCCTTCTTCATCATGCCATCCATACTTTCCTAGACATTCATTGGACACAATGTCCTTTTATGAATTTTACTTTAGTATTTGATGTTTCCTCTAGCTCCCTTCTATTGGGACAAGTTATTCATATGTTGACCATCGGAAAAATATCTTCATAACCCCTCATGCAAGACATCCTATCAAGTTGTCCTTGCATTTGGGGTTACTCCAAAAGTGTTTTCACCTATCTAGGAGAGCACTAGGTCTTCTAGTCCCTTGGCATGCTTGATGGACATATGGATGGCTCAGTTTGAGTGGATGCTTGGCATAGGATAGATTCCTAGCATAGCACACTCGCCTAGGAGGTTGTTATCCTATTTGTCATGATAACTAACCCATTGGGTGCACATAGTGGGGGATTCAATTGCTTGATTAGGGGAGGTGCCTACCTAGGAGGATGAGTATTAGGTAGGTGGAGGGAAGCACTTAGCCTTAATAGCATGGGACTATGTGACATAAACCTTCGAGGTTGGATACTTGGCTTAAGGATGCTTGGGTTGAGGAGCATACTTCATGGAGATTGGTTGTGGATTTGGACACATTGAAGAGAAACAGTGGAGGAAGTAACTACCTTGGTACACATGTTGAGGAGCATTACGCACAAGAGGACATGTGGCACACAGTCATGTAAGAGGGAGAGTTGGGCTAACAGCTTGTTGGAGAGCACACCATCTTGGAGGAGGGATGATGGGCCCAAGGAGCATCATGCTTGGAGGGTGCACCACCTTGTGGTTGGGTAAAACCTTAGTGTGGAAAATTTCATCCATGTATTGTAGAGCATTCCATGTGGCATTGCCTTGTGACTTAGGCCTAGAGTTACTTGTATGGACCTAGTCCATGTTTTATGTTGGCCTCCCTCACCTATTCTATGTAAAGGGAGGAGAGAGCCTTTGTCATTACTTACTAGTGATGTACACATTATTCTAACTATGTAATTGTCTTGGAGAAGTCTTGTAGGGAGAAAGACCTAAGGTTTGTGATGTAAACCCTAGGGGAGACATGAAAATGAATGTTAGCGCTTGGGATGAGATTGGATCTTAGCACTTGTGTGATGCAAGAGAAGAAGACCTAGGGTTTGTGTGTTGTAAACCCTAGAGCAAGAATATGGAGCGTTAGAGGAGTAGAGGAATCCTAGAGCTTGATGTGATGCTTAGCTTGAAGAAAACTCGGAGCTTATGTCGATGTGCTCTTGATATTCCATTGTAAACTATATAGAGGTCCTGGTGCTTGTTTGATGCTAGAGAAGAAGACCTAGGGATTGAGGGATGCAAACCTTAGGATGGACAAGAAGCATGGTAGAAGAGAGTTCATTAGATCATTGTATCTTGTTGGTGAACATGTCTTGAGTCTTTGTACTTGTGTTGATGCAACGGAGGAAGGTGCTAGTGTATGTAAGAGGCAAAACCTAGAGAAGACTTGAAGTGCTAGGGTTGATTTCCTTGAGTGAAAAGGACCTAGCGTTTCTAGCAAAGAAACCCTGGAGGAAACTTGGGGAGCTTGTGTGAAGCAAGCTTGGAGAAAGATCAAGGGTAGGCTTGTTGGTGTTGATACTAACTTTTTGTTGAGCCTTTGGAGTGGTTAGGAGTAGCTTGGTGTGATGCCTTGCTAGGATTTGTTGGTTAGGGTTTGTAGTTGATGGTGAATGCCCTAGATAGGGTTTGGATGCATTGGAGAGTCCTAGCCTGTGATAAGCTTGAAGGACAATCTTGTACCAGCTTGTGATAAGCTGTTAGCATGTACTTGTAACTTCATTCTTATGTATATATGAAGTGTACTTTGCTGTCCAAACTTTGTGTACTTGCAGATCAAATTTTATGTTCCCATGGTGATTGGGTAGTTTCTAGTGTCAGTTATGTATGTTGATTTAACATAACAGTGAGAAGATTTTGTTGAATATTTGACAAGTAAATAGAAGCTAAGATGGCAAATTCATGGCTGTAACAAATCTGTTGTTTATAAGTTAATTTCAGATCTGTTATATGTTGGGAATTGTGCCCTTACGGCTGGAAATCTAATTCCCTCTAAGTACATTTGTTTGGTGTTTATTTTCCTGGGCTGCCTTATGTATTTGGTTGGACGGAAGTGAAATAAATACTGCCGTAATTTATATTTCAGATTCAGCCATAAGGCTGAAAATTCACAGGAAATAAATCCAGGAAACCTCACATAATTGAGGTGAATTTGTTTTAAGCACAGATTTTTGAAATTCCCACACAAAACTCCCTCTGTTACTTCCACCCACAGGGATATTTACAAGATGTTCTTCATCACAATTTTATTGAATACGTTGAACAATGTCTTTATCTCCAATTGTCTCTTAATTTTTAATCATGTATTCATATATAGACACTTGGAAACATGTTGGCATCAATATCCATAGTTCTCCATCTACCTGTAGATTTTTAATGACAAAAATCAGCAAACTGAAATTTCTGTCAAACACTTAGCAACCTAGAGATAATTGTCTTGCATGAACTTCATA
>CBVK0100925788.1:0-19843 GCA_900067695.1 Picea abies | reverse complement strand
ACTAAGGCCTAGGGTTACTACACCTTAGTGAGCCGTTTTCCCCTAGGGTTGATGGTTGAAGCCTTGTCTTAACAACACTTCATCCGTCATATTCCTCCTGTCTTTGACCCTGCTATTATCATATTGTCCCTTTAACTCTTGCAGCTAGTTTGACTCCATTTGCCCTATGAATGCACTAGTCTTACCTTTATGCTTGAGTGCCTTGATCACAAACTTCAAACATCCAATACCTTTGAACAATCACTAACAACTACTAACCCTAGTTTAAGATTGACTTACTAACTCTCTTGTTGCCATTATCCATTTGATTTATAGTTATACTTTGCAGCGTTTTAATGTTTCTTCAAGCAATTGAAAGATTGGCTAATGCATTGTAGTCTTTGCTTCAAATGAATGTTGGTATTGTGACATTGATGAATAAATCGTTCTTGCTCATTGTGAAGCTTCTTTAAAAGCATTAATTGTGAAGTAACGTATTGTGATTATTGTTATTATACATCATTGATTGCTTCATCAATAATACTAGTCAATTGCTTTACTTGAGAAAGTCCAATTATATGAAGTACTAACCAGCAAGTGACCTTGCAAATATAGTTTTTTGTTGCTTTGTTCCGGGCAGGTACATTTCTAGTTATCTTTTATCTTTATTGGCTGATTAGCTGGACTTTTTGATCGGTGGTAACTTGTGAGAGGGAAACTTTACTTGGCCTTTTATCCATTGCCTTCTCAAAACTCTAGGTCACCGGGGACGTCTCCCCTAGGCCTACCACCCTAGATAGAAAGGGACATCCTATTAAGGTGACAGTGATAGGATAGTCTCCCGTTACGCCAGTTTACCTTCACTTACCTTTCCTTTACATCCAAGTACAAACTGTGAGATGACAGGTTGCATTAGAAAAATACAAAAAATTAAGAGATTCCAACCTCGATACTTTTCTTTTCTTTGTGCGAAGTATAATGAACAAGTTGATAGTTGGGCACTTCATATTGAACAAATGGAAGGATGAATCTTGTTTTTCAAAAGCTCATGGAAGAATTCAAGGAGAAGGAAGAATTAAATGACAAATTGAAGAAGGATATTACTTCTTTGATACAATGTTCCTTTTATTTAGATGCAACTTCTTTTCATGCCCTATTGGTTACTCAAGAGCAATCTTCTTCTAATTTTGAGAATCATACTAGAGGCATAGGTTCCACATGTGGTGCACTTGGTAAAACATGGACAAGATATTGTCACTCACATTAAGCATGAGATAAGACCAATGAGAGAAGCCCTTGGATGATTTTAGACTACATCATTAGATGTGAGTCACCCTGAGTTTTATATCACTTTTGATTTATAGGAACCAGAAGCTACACCATCTAAATCTTCTACCACTTTTGATTCATAAGAACCAAAACCAGCAGCATCTGTTTCTTTTTCTACAACTGATCCATGGAAACCAAATCATGCACCATTGGTTTCCTCTACTACTATTGATCTCGCAATAACCAGATCTTGTGCCATTTACTTCATCTTTTTTTATCTGCAAGAACTAGATCTTGCAGCTTTTAATCAAAAAGAACTAGAAACTATACCATCTTATTCTACTAATACCACAGATCAATCGAATTCTTCACCATCCAGACATCACAATCACCATGATAAGGGGTGTTCTCACTCTCCATCTAGATGACATTGTCATTGCTACACTTATCAGTATGACAACATCTCTTGAGCTTTTCATTCCAAAGATAGGTCGTGGATCAACGGTACAAAACATCAACACTATGAATCCAGATGCAAGCTTTTTGTCCTGACGATGGATCTTGGATCAACGGTTCAAAACATCAATGTTATGAATCCAGATTCCAAACACAATTAATCCAAAAGATGAAAGCTTCGAAAATGAAATGAACCACAAAAATCTAAAAACTTGGAGCATCACTTTTTACAAAAAGACAATTAAGAAGCATAAATGATGAGATTTTGGATTGTTGAAATTTCTCAGAATTCGGAATTCAGAAATTTCACCTCTTAACTAAAGGTTTCTTGATTCTTAACCCTGTGAATTCAGCCTTAGGGCTGTCATGAAATATAGAACAAAACAGCAGCGGAAGTGGACAATATTTCAATCCTTAACAACCCAAACTTATCGGCAATCCAAGGAGAAAAGATACCAAAGTGTTTCAATAAGTTTCAGCCCTCTACGGCAATCTCATCATGCATAAACCAGATCTAAAAACTTTTATTTACAGCAGTACAATAGTAAAACAGCCCTTGCCTTCTTCAATTATAATATTAAATCATTTAACATAATTGCTCTTTACTTATGTCAAATCAGCAAGACATATATAGCTGTAAATTACTAATCGTGAAGAACATAGATGGCTAAAAATCAAATCTGCAATTTACACAAGTATTGGACAGCTGAAAACTTCATTAATATGCAAAAGATGAAGTTGTTGTACATACCATAGCCTTATCACAAGGCTAGTACAATCCACTAGCTCTCCAAAACCTAGTGAGGGAAAACAACGAAAAACCTTGCTCAACCAAGAAGCTCCAACAGGCACGAATCACTCAAACAAGTCCTCCAAGGCAAGACGTCTCCTCCTCTTCTCTTTCTTCACAAAATACACCCTAGGGTTTCATCTCAAAACCCAAATCTCAATTCTTCAAGGGATGAAACCCTAACCCTAGACTTAAAGATGCTCCAAGAAGATCAAGAAACCCTAGCAACTCCAAGAGAGAGAAAAAGAGACCAAATATAATGAAGATCTAAGAGAGAGAAGATGGCTAGTGCACTCCACTTGATCACATCTTTGACACGAGAGTGATAAGCATAATGAGCTATGATGAATAATGATGGACTCTCTCCTTCCTCTATATATATGGGAGGTAAGGGAGGTCAACCATACAATGTGGGCCCATGCCCTTACAAGCAACCTACAATAAACACAAGTAGGCTCACACAAGTGAAGCGCTCCACACCAAGGGTACACATGTCAAGCTCCAAGATGACGTGGTACACAATAAGGGCTCCAAGATGATGTAGCCACACAAGATGTGTCCACACCCCTCTATACAAGCCCACATGGACTCCATCGCTCCTCCTAAGCCATGTACACCATTGGATCCACTCCCCTTCTATGAACATTGTCACAGCCCAGGCATCCCCAAGCCAACTCCTAGCCTCCATGCAAGAATCCAAGCTAACCCAAGTTGTATAAGGCCCGATGCTCTCCTCCAAGATGCACAACGCTCCTCCTAAGTAGGGCATTCTCCAAGCAAGTGAACCTCTTCATGTGGCCATCATAAAGGACATCCGCCAAGCTGTCAAGAGAACTCCAACGCCTAGGGAAGAATGTCAAGAAACCACTGAGTAAGCTATATCCAATGTGAAAATCCATCACGAGCCATCTCTCATGTGCAAAATCCATCTTGGCAATCTAGGAGCTGAGCATAAACCATGTACTCCAAATCTCATGAACCACCCCCAAACATGGTGTAAACACTTTTGAAGTAACACGAAAGCTAACATGGATCAATACCCACTATTAAAATTAAATGTGGGTGGATTGATGATTGGTAATACAAAAATTGAACTCTTGTTGAGGACATCCTATCGTCTAGTTTCCTCAACTCTATAGTCATACAATCCTTGGCAAATATGATTCTTTGATATGATTCTTTTATATGATTGACCATAACAGCAATTTCTTATTGATAGTTTTTCGACAATAGCATTTCTTTATTGCTTCTTTTTTTGCACATTTTCATGACGGAAGTTGTTTTGATTATAAGAAGACCATCTTGTCAAATGTGATGTTTGAAACACTTTCTCTGCTTACTTGAAGCACTCCTATCGATCTTTGACACTCTTGCCTTAATAGCATCTTTGTTGGATTAGTCTTAGCCTTAACAGGTCTATTGGTTTGCATGTTTGGAGCACTCTTTCTAATCATCAACACTCTTGCTATGATAGCATCTTCGTCAAATCACTCTCAGCTTTGGTAGGTCTCTTGGTTTGCATAATTGAAGCAATCTTGGTGATCTTCAACACTTGCTTTAATAGCATCTATATCAAATCACTCTTCATTTCAACAAATCTCTTGGTTTGTGTGCTTAGAACACTCTTGTTGATCTTCAACACTCTTGCCCTAATAGCATCTTCATGGAAGCACTCTTCGCTTCACCATGTTCTTTACATCGTCATTGTAATTTCTTGAAGACTATTCTCCGATAGCATCAACTGCTCGTGCATAAGCTCATGTGTGGAAACCTTTGCTTTCTTTGTTAGTCTTAAAGAGGTTCATGCAGGGGCCTTTTGGTTTCCTGGAGGCTAGGTTGTGGAGAAGAATGCTTTAATGAGAGATTGTTAGCACATTGTTCACGGTCATGTTATTGTCATCATTGATCATGATTGTATTCCCTACCCAAATTAAACAAGGGGGGATGTTATAGTAATGTTTGTTTGGCCATTTTTTGACCTCATATTTCCCAAGTGTATATCAAGGGGGAGTGTTGGGATGCAATACTTACTTGGTCAAATACATGAGTGATTCTTTGTCGACAACTTTAGTGATCGACATATGGTCTCAAGGATGTCTTGTTATGCCAACTTCCCTTTTTTGCATCCTCAAGTCAAGCTTAAGGGAGGATGTTAGTGTATGGTGGTTAATCTCACCTCGGTGACTTGTAACCCTTTGAGGGGGTGCCTTGTGGTCCTATTGGGTTATGCTTGTAAACCCTTAGTGGTCGAACAATGGTCAAATGGGTTGTTAGTGGGCAATCCAAGTGGTCCCACATCTAGTGTTAGGGGCTATGTCTAATCTACATTAACAACTATACATAAGAGGTATCTCAACCTCATTAAGTCATATATATCAAGTCGTATCAAGCAAGTGCACAATATACAATATAATCTTTTGCATATTTGGGTACAAAAGTACCCATACACATCATGTATTCTCTTGTGTATTGGGTTTCATCTTTATGATCATTATTGTATTGGGTTTAGTCATGATGTTCTCACCCTAACTCTTACATATGTGAGGTGAGTGTGGCCATCATTACAAGAATTTCCATCTATAAAACTTGATGAATCAACCTAGTTGGCATCTTCATGTGCTCATCATTTAATTCTATAATGCTCACAATTTTTTCTCTTTATGTATTTCTAGTTCTATCCTTATGTTTTGTCTTGATGACTACAGAGTCATGCTCTTATCCTCTAGTTCTTGAATCACCTCCTTGGCTTCCTTCCCCTAAGCTTTCCTTTTCACTAGATCAGGTGTTGTACCTCATCTATGACCGTTTTTACATTGTGCATGTGTCAGTTCCTACAAAATCTACTTGTCTATTTTGGACAATTATGGTAATTATGGTCACTAGGATTGCACCATAAACTCAAAAATGTCTTCCTAGGTTTGACTTCTTTGTAATCCTTGTCAAAAACTTTGCACCATCGGTCTTCCATTCTCTTCCTTTTTCATTGTTTTGGATAGGATTGTGCCCTCCTTTATTATTGTTTCCATTATTAGTTATCATCACCATTGTTTCTCTTCCTCTTATCCCCCTCCCTAACAAAAATGACTTTGCAACCATCATATCTCCATTCATTTGTGCCGTGCTAATTTGTGGTGCATATGTGACACAATTGTGTGTCTATGCATTCAAATTATATATGTCCTTCACATTTACAATGTGTTCACTAGATGTCTTACTCTTCTTTTCTTTTCCCTTTCATCATTTCCCTTGTTACATTGTCAATGTCTTCTATTAATGAATCAATTGTGGAGAGTTATACATTTGTTCATCCCAGTGACCTCCTACAATCTCCAATATCCAAGTTTAATGCTCAATTCACTACCTCTTCGTAGGAGGTGGGGGAAACTCCAATCATCTTATTTCTATGTTTAGATAATAGTCCCTCCATGAGCCATCTTTTCATAACCCATTTGCTACTTGCTATGCATATTCGATAAGAGCCTTGAATTCCGATTATACAAATGAACACTTTGTCCCCCCTCTTGTTTCAACTTGTATATCTCATCTATGTTTTATACTACATCACAACTTGAATTCTTTTTTGAATTTTTTTAAGTATCTACCAATCATTGATATAGTTTGCCAGGATATCCCTATATCAACCATGCTCTATGTATCTAAATGTTCTAGGGAAAGCATTGATCTAGCACACCTTCTCATCTTACCAATTAGCAATCCATATTGTCTCATAGATGTATGCCTAATAGAGTCTTTGTTTCCAACATCACTAAAGGTGGGTTGCTTTTTTCTTTCCACAATAAGTGACATGTCATTTATTCCTGAGAATATCTTTGAACTTCCTCTCAACTCCCCCCCTACGTTCACTTGGTCATCTTCTCCTTACTTTGCAACCTCGTCCTCCCCACCAATTCCAAGATGAGGAATCACAAGTGATCTCCACTTATCATATACTTCTCAAAACACAGTTGCCCACCACTCACCCTCTACTCCCTCTTCGTTAATCTTCTTCTTTGAAGGGACAATGACCTCCTCACCATGGGCATTTTGCAATAGTGTTGCCCACCACTCACCCTCTACTCCCTCTTCGTTAATCTTCTTCTTTGAAGGGACAATGACCTCCTCACCATGGGCATTTTGCAATAGTGCAACTAAAGGAACATATCCCAAAAGTTGGGTAGAGGCTCAAACTCCTAAATCACCAAAATATTCCACATTCAAGTTTCCAGGACCGCAACAAGCAAAAGGACATAAGGAGAAGATCAAAAGATCAAGGATTTCTTGGAGACAAGAGATGGCTCGTTGATCAACCCCCTTACATGCTACACCACTAAATGCACAAGCTCAAGATTTCTCTAGGCCAATTTTGAGTGGGTTCACATAGGCTTCAGATAGAGGCCTAGCATGAAATTTCATGGGAGTATAGGATTTTCTAACTATGTCATACGCAGACCAAAACAAAGGATCACTTTATTTTTCAGTGTCCTATCTACTACGAGATACAGGGGTGATTCTACCACCTCTTTAAGGAGTCTTATAACTCTCTCTCCATCTTTTACCAATGGTGCTTAGCCTTGTTCAAGAGGGAGGCATCGGGTCTCCAGTCTTCCATGATTAGGCCAACCCCCCCAATTGGACACTACTTAGACAATCACATCCTTTTTTCCAGTGCTCCCAATTGAAAAGGGCATTGAGGGGCAAACAGATAGAAGCACTATTTCAAAGGGTACTAGATCCATGAGACCTCAGGGGGGCTCATGTCCCCCACTAGCAAGACCTTTGCAAAGTTGTCGACTGAAATCTCGAGACGGGGCTCACCTTCCCAGTAGGTAGTCCTCTACATCCACACAACAGGAAAAGGCCACTTCCTTGAAACGACAAGACATGTCGCGGACCAACCCTTCTTCCTACTCCTCTAATCAACCTTTTCTATCAACGTTTTTTTCTCTTTAGCCTTGTATGTTAGAAGGGACACATACATAGAGGTTGGGTTGGACACATATATAGAGGTTGATGGCCCACGGGAGAGTTGTCTTTCCTCTTCCTCATCAAGCGACAGGTTCGGGATGCACTAAGGCTTCTTCCCTCCCCCTTGTACCCTCTTTCAAGGCATCCCTCTAAGGCGTTTGGATTCTGGCCCTTCGCAATCCATGTTTCACTCTAGAACTTCTAGCAACACTTTCTTTTCGTTTTTGGTTATTCGAGTTTATATCTTAGATTAGTTCTTCTTTGGATTTTGGTTTTTATATAGAAGTGGCCCTCGCACTCCCACAATGTAATGGAACTCTTGTACTGAGCAATCCCATTAACCTATTTGTCGTCATTTGTTGGACATTAATAAAACTATCTTCTCTTATCCTATCTTATTTGCATTGCAGGAATTCAAGGTTACGACGGTTATAAAGACATACAAAAACAGTGAGGTTTTGCTTAAAATAATTGCCAAAAATGTGCATTTCAGATGAACACTTCACATATTTAACCTAAATAGCAGATTGGAGGTTCACCATGTGGCGCCCATAGTAACAACTTCACTTTAAAAAATTGATGGATGAGAACAAAGGAAATTGGACATTTATGTTACGTGCATGCAACTTGGTGAGTTTCAAAAATCAATGCCCTAGCACTTAAAACTAACTTGCATGCCTTCACCCGATTTCTAAGAAGAAAATATTTGCAGAAAAAAGTTCCTACACTTCCTTGTCGACTAAAGCTCAAAGGACGCAAAAGAAGGCATAGACAATCCCAATCTTGGACATTTGTCAACATTGTGGGCACAAAATTTAAGGTCCTTTATGAGCATCACATGCAAATATGGCCAAGTATATTGATCTGAAATGGATCCGAAAAAATATGAATGGTTGTAAAACTCAATACCCACAAGCAATTTGACAATTAATGAGGATTGAAAAGAAGAAAAAAAAGGCAATGCAAGAATTAAAAAATATATTAAAAAGAAAAGAAAAGAAAATGCAACATTATGAAATTAAATGCAAGAAAAAAGCAAGGCCACAATGCCAGTTGTTACTATGATCCTTAAATAAGGGACTTATAGCCCACTCGCTTCACCAACACGGATTCTCTATGGAAAATGAATTTTATTCTCTATAGACACTACTCATAATTGATTACAAGGCCTCTATTCTCAATGCAATTCTGAGTGCAACTTCTTTGCTCACTATCCCCCAACATGCATGCAAGGATGGTTTTGTTTGTTGACAATTCTTCCAAATGTATGGTTGTAGGTGTTTTCTTCATCGACTATCGTAGAGTTCCAAGGAACCCCCAAGATCATTGGACTCCATGCACCAATCTCCAACACATCTCCAAGAAGGAAATCTTCTATTGCAATATGGAAGTCAACAATTGGATTAGGGTTGCCTTTGATGTCAGCATCAACCTATTGTCCACTTTGTTGGTGGCAATGACCTCTTGTGTTGTTGTCAATGCTTAAACAACCTCTGCTCCTTGGGCTGGAAATGCAGGCATCCCTTCATCCTCTTTAATCTTCACTCTCCACATTCTTCTCTTGATGGTGTGGTTCCTGGGATGAATCTTTGGATGGAGCCTCCAATACTTTGCTTCCCAATGTCTACTCAACCTTGCAAAAATCCTTGGCGCTGCATGGACTGCTTGACGTGCTCTTCTTCTCCATGTGCCTCTGAGTTTTTGGTTGTCTTGGGCAAGTCTTCTTGCCATTCTTCCTCTGAAAACATTTAGGCTTGTGGCATGTGAATTTCTTCTCCATGTAAGATGCCTCAAGATTGCTTTTCTTCCCACAGAAGAAACATACCTCAAGATACCAACAATTGGCAATGTTGTGGCCTTTCTTCCTGCGACATTGACAAATGAGGGATGTCTTTTCTAATGCATACCTCTTGGTCTTCTTCTTCTTACTCCAGTTGATTAGCTTGCTACTTATTTTGAGTGCTAGTGCAAGCTGAGTCTTTGAACTTTCCCCATCGTTTCCCTTCTGCAATCTGCCACAAGAAGGATGGAGTAGTAGTGTGCAGCCATATTCATTTGTTGCTACTCTTTTTGGTAATGAGAAAGCTAAATCCGCGACATCTTTCGCCTCCACAAATGTGATCCTGGTAGTCATGGCCTTTTTCTTTGTAACACTAAAACCTAGGCCTTCATGTTTGACCCTCAATTCAACTACAACGGAGCTTATTATGCCTTGACTTCTCTTTCCTATCCCTTGATCATCGTATCCCATCTACCTTAGTAGCTTGGAGCCAATGCCTCTAGTATTCTTTTCAAAATCACCCAAGTTCTCTTGAGAAAGGTCTATGGAAGGTGAGGTTACCATCCTTGTCTCGGTCATGGTGCTGCAGTAGCAATGGAAGGTTGTTTTTGCTTCCTTGGTCTCCTAGACAACTACCTGTAGCTTGGCCAATGTCTCCTTCTTCTCTACTAACTCTTGGTGCAGTTGAGCCACCATCTAAGTGAACCTCTCTGTTTGCCAATTATCCAACTAAATAATATTCTCTCCCAACTGCACAAGCTAAAATTTGCTCCTGTCCAATCTGCCATAATAGTTGTGAGGGATTCTTGGCGTTTAATAAATTGTTTCTTTAGCAATGGCAACAATTTTGCAGAGGTTTCAAGGTCTTTCTCCAACTTTGCTATCTTCTGGTCAAACATCTATACTTTCTCCTTAAAGTGTCAATTCTCCTCTTGGAGTTGGAAATTACTAGCCCTTAAGTCTTCTAGCCTTTTTCTCATCACTAATTTACCCATGCTTGGTCTATTTTCTCCTCAAAGTACTAGTAGTCGTGTCACAGTCAAGGATTCAACTACTCTAATACCAATATGATCCGTAAACAAGGGACTTATAACCTACTCGCTTCACCAAGATGGATCCTCTATAGAAAATGAATTTTGTTCTCTATAAACTCTACTCATAATTTATTACAAGACCTATGTTCTTGATGCAATTTTGAGAGCAAATTCTCTACTCACTATCCCCTAGCAAGCATGCAAGGATGGATCCGTTTGTTGACAATTCTTCCAAGTGTATGGTTGTAGGTGTTTTCTTCATCGGTTATCATGGAGTTCAATGGAACCCCCAAGGTCATTGGCCTCCATGCACCAATCTCTGGCACATCTCCAAGAAGGAAACCTTTTGTTGCCACATGGAAGGAAACAATTGGATTGGGGTTTCCTTTGATGTCGGCATCAACCTATTGCACCTAGTTGGCGGAACTATCCTCTTGCTCATTGATTCTCTACTATGAAATCTTCAGATTTGAAACTCTCTTTGATCAAAATCCATTCCCATCTTCCGCATGCAAGTTTCTTTCATTCTCAGACTTGGAGACAGTCTAACTTGGGAACAAATGAAAACCAAATCGAGTTATGGTCTCCGCTTGTTCAATGAGATTCCAACAATCTATATGCCATCACATAGCAAATCAGCCATAGGAAACGTGGTCTACCTTCTTTTGTTGGGATCAATTGCTTCCCACATGGAAACACCTCTATTGTTTGCACGTGCTTACACAATTCTATCTCTATGGCGATGTCAATTAAATGAAAACCTCCGTGTGCTATTACATCGCCATATTCATGAATTATCCAGCATTTTGTTTGCTTCGGTGTGCAAGCATTGAAAGTTGAGCAAAAATTGGGAAGCAAAGTGTTGGAGGCTCCATCCAGAGCTTCATCCATGGAACCACACCATCAAGAGAAGAGTGTGGAGAGTGATGATTAAAGAGGATGAAAAGTTGCCTGCATTTCCAGCCCAGGGAGCAAAAGATTGTCCAAGGATTAACAGCAACATGGGAGTTTAACGTCACCAACGAAGTGGACAACAAGTTGATGCCAACATCAAAGGCAGCTCCAATCCAATTGTTTCCTTCCATGTTGCAACAGAATATTTCCTTCTTGGAGATGTGTCGGAGATTGGTGCATGGAGGCCAATGACCTTGGGGGTTCCTTGGAATTCCATGATAACCAACAAAGAAAACACCTACAACCATGCATTTCGAAGAATTGTCAACAAATAGAACCATCCTTGCATGCTTGTTGGAAGATAGTGAGCAGAGAAGTTGCACTTAAAATTACATCGAGAACAAAGGCCTTGTAATCAATTCTGAGCAAAGTTCATAAACAAAAAAAATTCATTTTCCACAGAGGATGCATGTTGGTGAAGCAAGTGGGCTAAAATTCCCTCATTTACAAATTACCAGGTTGATGTCGACATCAAAGGAAACCCCAATCCAACTGTTTCCTTCCATGTTGCAACATAAGATTTCCTTCTTGGAGATGTGCCAGAGATTGGTGCATGGAGGCCCCTTGGAGCTCCATGACAATCGACAACAAAAACATCTACAGCCATACATTTGGAACAATTATCAACAAATAGAACCATCCTTGCATGCTTGTTGGGGGATAGTGAGCAGTGAAGTTGCACTCAGAATTGCATCGAGAACAAAGGCCTTGTAATCAATTCTAAGTAGAGTTTATAAAGAACAAAATTTATTTTCTGCAAAGGAACCATGTTGATGATGCAAATGAGCTCTAAGTCCCTCGTTTACAGATCATATTGGTATCAGAACAGTTGAACCCTTGACCGTGACGCAGCTGCCAGTACTTTGAGAAGAAAACAAACCAAGTATTGGTAAAGCAGTGATGAGAGGAAGGTTGGAAGACTTAAGGGCCGGTAATATCCAACTCCAAGAGGAGAATTGACACTTGAAGGAACAGGTACAAATGTTTAACCAAAAGATAGCAAAGTTGGAGAAAGACCTTGAGACCTCTGCAAGAGTGTTGTCATTGCTAAAGAACCGATTTATTGAATGACAAGACTCCCTCACCGTTGTTATGGCAGACTGGAACAATGGCAAACTTCAGCTTGTGCAGACAGGAGAGAAGGTTATTCAATGGGATAACTGGCAAGGGGAGAGATTCACTCAGATGATGGCTCAACTGCACCAAGAGTTGGCAGAGAAGGAGGAGGCATTGGCTAAGCTACAGGTAGTTGTCCAGGAGACCAAGGAAGCAAAGCAACCTTCCATTGCTACTGCAAATGCCAACACCATGTCCAAGACAAGGATGGTAACCTCACCTTCCATAGCCCTTTCCCAAAAGCACTTGGCTGATTTTGAAAAGCATACTACAGGCACTGGCTCCAAGCTACTAAAGTAAATGGGCTACGATGATCAAGGGCTTGGCAAGAGAAATCAAGCCATCATAAGCTCCATTGTAGTTGAACCGAGGGTCGAACACGAAGGCCTAGGTCTCAGTGGCCCAGAGGAAAAAGCCATGACCACCAAGATAACATTTGTGAAGGCGAAAGATGTCGCAGATTTGGCCTTCTCATTAGCGAAAAGAGAAACAAATGAATATGGCAGCACACTACTTCTCCATCCTTCTTGTGGCAAATTGCAAAAGTGCAGCGATGAGGAAAGTTCAAAGACTCATCCTTCACCAGCATTCAGGAGTAGCAAGCTAATCAGCTGGAGTAAGATGAAGAAGACCAAGAGGCGTGCATCAGACAAGACATCCCTCATTTGTCAATGCTGCAAGAAGAAAGGCCATAGCATTGTCAGTTGTTGATATTCCAAGGTATGTTTCTTTTGTAGGAATAAAGGCCATCTTGAGGTAGCTCGCTGGGAGAAGCAAGCCACATGCCACAAGCCTGAATGTTTTCAAAGGAAGAATGGCAAGAAGACTTCCCCAAGACAACTGAAAACTCAGAGGCATGTGGAAAAGAAGAGCATGTCAACCAGTCCATGTAGCACCAAGAATTTTTGCAAGCATTGCAAGTTGAGCGAACATTGGGAAGCAAAGCGTTGGACGCTCCATCCAGAGCTTCATCCCAAGAACTGCACCATCAAGAGAAGAGTGTGGAGAATGAATATTAATGAGGATGAAGAGCTGCCTGCATTTCCAGCCCAAGGAGCAGATATTGTCCAAGGATTGACAGCAGCACAGGAGGTCAACATCACCACCGAAGTGGACAGCAGGTCGATGCCAACATCAAAGGCAGCCTCAATCCAATTGTTGCCTTCCATGTTGCAACAGAAGATTTTCTTCTTGGAGATGTGCCGCAGATTGGTGCATGGAGGCCAATGACCTTGGGGGTTCCTTGGAACTCCATGACAGCCAACGAAGAAAACACCTACAGCGATACATTTGGAAGAATTGCACCCAAGGATATAGGAGAACTAGAAATTATGAACATTGGGATTGATTCCAGCAGTTTCCCTTCCAGAGGTTATGCCATGCAAAGAGTTGGTACAGTGGCAAATACGGCCAAGCAAATAGGAGAACTAGAAATTGTGGACATCGGAATTGATTCAAGAGGTTGCTCTTCCAGAGGTCATACCATGCAGAGAGTTGGTACAGTGGTCTGCAAAATGGTTTAGCCCTGAAGACTGAACTATCGTCTCTAACACTGGGAGAATTTTATGCAATTTAAATATGGAAATTATCACAAGTATGTTGTGGTTGCCTAAAGGCTAACCCTAAGTTTGCTTTCTCTTTTGAATAGGTTTCAAATTAATTTGTTGAGTATGTCAATCCCATAAGATAAGTTAATTTTTGGTAGGAGCAACCTTTGAAGAAATTTGTAAGAAAAGAATCGTATGACGTTGCTAAAATAAAGCAACCCTATAAGGATATCATAGCTCTGTTGTACTAGGTGTTTGGAGAAAAAGACACCAGTAAATTCTATCATTATATGATCGCCCTGACAAACAACATAGTACATGATGGCACCAAAATGTCCCTGGGCTCAAATTATTAGTGATAAAATACCTGAGCAGTTGTAGGACTTACCATAGACTCAACCCTTTCTTATGGCGTCCTATTTAGTATATGCACTTTTATATGCCCTAAATTTCCCGGGCCTGGCTCCAAGCAAAGGAAAAAATATACAGAGTCTGCCTGTACAATACTGGTATTATCCTAAAATACAAGCAGAACATTATAAAAGTACTTCACATGGTGGACGGCAAGTTTGCTTTCACATTCTACCAACTTCATAAGAAGTATCATTCTCTGAGGATCACAGATGAGGCATAAGAAGTATCATTCTCTGAGGATCACAGATGAGGCTAAGCAAGCCTTGAAGGGAATTGGGGACTATTTTTTGAAAAAGATTACACATACATTCAGCCATGGATTTGACACCAGAACAATCCAGATGCCAAAATATGTTGATGGTGTGAACTTTCTATATGAGGTATGCAGAGAACTTGCTCCAATTCACTATAAATTAGTTGGCCGAGGGAAGAAGAGCAGTTTTCACACATTTTGTCAGACATAGGGAGACCACGTAGTCCTGAATATACGCCAATTCAAGACTTATGCTCATAAGTTGCAGAGTTTTACCCTCAAATCTGAACTGGCAAGGGAGTGTTATGACCCTGATGGTATCTTCACGACACAGTTGAACAACCAAGGTTTCAACTTCCGTCACAATGATAGAGAAGATTATTTCAGAAATCCAAAAATTTATGAGTAGGCAGCCCATAAAGGATGGAGGAGTTAAAGACCTGAGGCCAGTTCACCCACCTCAAATTTTGATGATGATAATAAAGCAGATATCGATGATAATGAAGGGACCACTGAAAAAGATGAAGTGCAATCTAAGGTGCATGACCCCAAGTCCTGTACAAATCAGCTCTCAAGATAAAGTAAAGAAGGTGGTGGCCATTGTACAAACAAGAGTCGGCGCTGAAAGTCAAGAAAATGCTACTGAAGAAGCTGGCCCAAACCCTTGGTTTATTCAGATTTTGAACAAGAGGAAGGAAATACAGCAAAGACAGTTGTGTGTTTTGACCACTGCAGATTCTTCTCGACCTCTGAAGTTTGATAGACAGAACATGGCATTTGAGTATATAACAAGAAAGTGTAGTCTTTTAGAATCATGTCAGCTGCATAAAAGGTCCAGAAACTCAAGTCAGAGGTGGGCATAGCAGATTTTAATTTCAATCAGAATGAAATTGATGTCAGTGGAATGACACCAATGGAGAGCACTAGATTTGAGAATAGTTCTCTGGAATTTATAAAAGATAAAATGAAGGACCAGGTACAGGAAAATAAAAGGCTGAAACAAGAAGTTGATGTGCTAAACCATAAACTGAAAACATTTGACACTGCCCTTGCCTTGCCTATCACCTCACTAATTTGAGACATTTGAGATACAAGAGGCTCTCAAAGCTATCCAGAAAATTCATTGAAAGATATTAACCAAGACTTTGTCAGGGCATTCTCCCAGCAAGTAGAGGACTATGTGGGACCATTTGTAACCTTTATCTACAGCTCGCTTGATAATGTTCTACTTCAGATTTTCAGCCAGTTTTAGCAACGACTGACATAGAGGTTTTCTACTAGTCTGGTAGAGAGTTTCCCCTAGCAAAGGGTCCATGTTGTTACTGTTTTAACAGACTTTGTTGTTGTTGAAATCAACCCCCAAGGCATAAGAATTACAACAACTACCATCAAAGTCCTTTTTTCTGTAAATAGTTGCAATTGATACATTTCCCTTTTGAAAGTACAGAAGATGCATCATTTTTATATTATTATAAAATCTGTCAATTTATGCATTTTGCATTTGCCTAAGCCATAGAATGCATGGTTTAGGTGACACTTAGATGATACATTGGGGAAAGGTGGGCGAAGTTGGAAATGAATTGTACATTTGTTATAGGTGGTTTAATGTCTCACATTGGTCAAATGAGTTCACCCCTTAGCTGGTGGTATATGGCCTTGTGTGCCCTTGGCATGGGCACTCCCTATGACAAGAGTTTTATGACTGCATTACCCATGGGCTAGGCATCGATTTTAGGCATATTTTATACTTGGACTTTGTACATATACTTTGTGTAGTTTTATGCATTGGTTTCTGCATAGTTCCATGCCTTGTCAACAAATGGATTTATGCACGGTTATTATTATTTATGTTGAGGGAAGTATAAGGGGTTTGCATGGATGACGGAAAATCCAACTAAGGATAGGGGGGAAGCTAGTGCATACTTTTGGCACGAAACCTGTCATTGCACTTGGTTTGGCAAGAACATATTCAAGCCCATGTTGGCCCATTTTTTATTTCTATTCTGAATATCATAAGGGAGTTTGGAGGCACTAAGGAGAAATATGATGTACTAAGATTATGATAGAGAAATGTTTACACACTCGGAACTAGACTGAAACCATTTTGCCCCAAAATTATGATTTACACCAAAACCGTCCATCAAACCGTACACGACTCAATCAAACAAAAACACATCAAATATTCAAACTTTAATAAAAATATATATATTCCATGGAAAACTTCGACGTGTTCCATGTGCTAAGAAATCAAAACAAGAAAGTTGATCAACAAGAAAATCGAGCATGCAATTTAGAGGAAGGATGTATAATCATTGGGGATCACTCTCAGTGGGACCTGATCCCTTAGATCGGACGTCACCATCCACTCGTCGTCATTATTGTAACACTTTACATGAAAACATGGAAAATGTAGCATATTTTGTAGTCGGTAGAGCCGTAGCAGTACGCATTCAGCGTGTCGATAGATGAATGAGGCGCGCAAGCATTTATGAAGGATATAGGAGGATCTGCACCCAGGGCATTTCATCATCAAACCCAGATTATTCTGTACTTCAGACAACATACGGAGCGTGTGGAAGTTTGCAAGACGGCAACATGAATTGGTTCGAGCTCATTGCAGTGCGTCGGGACTTTCTCATTTTCATTGGCAGGGTGGGGATTACGCTGCACAGAAACGAAGACAGATGCTTGTGATTTCTATGGCTTTCTGTTGCAGGGGATCAGATTCCAGATAAAATGGAGTCGGCGACCCCAACACCCCCTCACCTGCCCAGACTTGATAAGCACCTCGAAAATTTGGAAGAGACAGTGGTCGGGTTTATGCAGAAGCTCGATGGATGGCAGAAAGGAGTTGAGCGAAGGTATCAATTGAACTTTCAGGACCTTTCAACTCAGTTTCAAAATTTGCAGCAGGAAGTTGAAAGGCTTAAAGCACAAAAGGCAATTCAGGAAGTGGAGTTAAAATGCCTAAGGGAAAGAACAAAGGAGCAGGATCACCAGATCAGAAGACTGAAGAGAGAATTAAAAAACATAGAAGCAAAAAATGCTCCCCCTCTAAGTGTCTTTAGGAGGCAAATTCACTCTGGGCATCACTCCAACCACTCTGAGGGGCACGACAGCAGAGAAGAACCCACTGTGAACCAGACCCGAATTCAGAGAAACGATTCACAGGGAAGCAACCGTCACTCAATAGTTGTCGATAGATGGATGAGGCGCACGAGCATTTATGAAGGATATAGGAGGATCTGCACCCAGGGCATTTCATCATCAAACCCAGATTATTCTGTACTTCAGACAGCATATGGAGCGTGTGGAAGTTTGCAAGACAGCATCATGAATTGGTTCGAGCTCATTGCAGTGCATCGGGACTTTCTCATTTTCATTGGCAGGGTGGGGATTACGCTGCACAGAAACGAAGACATATGCTTGTGATTTCTATGGCTTTCTGTTGCAAGGGATCAGATTCTAGATAAAATGGAGTCGGCGACCCCAACACCCCCTCACCTGCCCAGACTTGATAAGCACCTCGAAAATTTGGAAGAGACAGTGGTCGGATTTATGCAGAAGCTTGATGGATGGCAGAAAGGAGTTGAGTGAAGGTATCAATTGAACTTTCAGGACCTTTCAACTTAGTTTCAAAATTTGCAGCAGGAAGTTGATAGGCTTAAAGCACAAAAGGCAATTCAGGAAGTGGAGTTAAAATGCCTGAGGGAAAGAACAAAGGAGCAGGATCACCAGATCAGAAGATTGAAGAGAGAATTAAAAAACATAGAAGCAGAAAATGCTCCCCCTCTAAGTGTCTTTAGGAGGCAAATTCACTCTGGGCATCACTCCAACCGCTCCAAGGGGCACGACAACAGAGAAGAACCCACTGTGAACCAGACCCGAATTCAGAGAAACAATTCAAAGGGAAGCAGTCGTCACTCAATAGCTCCGGAAATCAAACAAGAAAGGATGAATCCAGACAACTTCCAAGTTATCAGTGATTAGTAATGAAGTGTAAGTTTTTGTTCTTGGGCAGTAGTTTTATTAAAGATTATAGTAATCATGATTCCCATTTTGTTAATTGCACTATTCTAAGCAAAAGAATTGTTGCTAGCATACTATGTAAAAGTTTGAAACAAGCCTCTGAGCCAAAACTTCTAAATTTTTGTAAACTTCTGGAGGCTGGACGGTCCGGCCGCAACCTCCCCCTTCTCTTTTAATATAAATCAGTATCCGTTCTTGTAAAAAAAATTTAAAATATATATATATATATATATATATATTCATGTACCTCAATGTTAATCCAAACCATTAGACACCAAATATGCAAAGTTTGTTGATTTATATTGCATGTAATAGGCAAAACTGCATTAAGATGCATAAGCTATAAGTTCTAACTTCTAAGATACATAATATTAAAGTCCTGAGACAGAATACATAAACGATGAGGCTCTAAAAGGCCTCTAGAATCTAAAAATGAGCAAAATGTTGAGATCCCTGAGGATAACACTGGATCAAACTAATTTTGAAGTATTTAATCTGAAGTCTAGCTCATTAGACCAACTCGATCGAGTGTGGGAATCTAAAGTTTGCTTTTTCTTGCTACATGGCTTCAACAATTGTTGCCATTTGATGTTTTAAATCAGTTGGCACAATCGGGTAGCCTATTGGTTTGAATTAGTTGGCACCATTGGGTAGCCTATTCCCCTTCTAGGTTTCAATCTTAGAATCCCACAATCTCCAACGAAAGGGGTGCAAGAGAAAGGAGTATAGGGTCCTATTTTGCATATATGTTGAAAAAGTTGTTAAGTGTGTTGAAAGGTAAAAAAGACTCCAATTTTTATTTTCTCTTTGTGAGGTCCGATGGGTCTGTATCCATCACCAAACATCCTAAAATGGGCATCCCAATTTAACTTTTAATGTTAAAAATTTAAGTTAATGAAAGTAAAATATAAGTAAAGGTAAATGTCAATATTCAAAGTTAAATAAAATTCCAAAGAAAAGGTCAACTGGATGACATGACTAGGTTGAAGGTGGTAACCTAGATGACAAATGGTGTTGATAAGATTGGGTTTCAGGTTTCTATTTTTTTGGGGGAGAGGGATTTTTTCCTTTTGTTGTTTTCTTAGGTTAACTCAGTTCATGAGTAAGCAGCAGAGTCAACATGTCAGGACTGGCTAACTTAAACATTGCACTGATCGATTGACTGGCTTTGGTCTGAACTGACCAGTTCAGACTGAGTCAATGGCTTGCTTGACCTCTTGCTAAGCCAGCCACTAGCCCAAACCAGTTTTTTTCCCA
>CBVK0100925780.1:0-13275 GCA_900067695.1 Picea abies | reverse complement strand
GAGGATCCACAAAATCCTCGAGAGATCACTTTAGGATCTCTCCAAACCCTTACAACTCTCGAGATCTCTTTTATAAGTAGATTTAATTACAATAAAATCCAACTCATACAAGCCAACTCACTTAATCATCTAGAATTTCCTAGAAATATAGGAATCTATATTAATTTAAAAAAACTAGGGAACCAACTCCCTTAGTAAAATGAAGACCCCCCTAGGTCTTGTCAAAATCATGATTTGGAGGCAGGATGGTCCTGCATCATACTCCCTAAGAAAAAAAATGTTCAGGATCTCCTGATCACGAGTTCCTAATGTTGAATTCCTCTTAGATCCCAAACTTTTTTTTGTATCTATCCTCTTTCTCCATTATCCTGTTGCTATGTTGTTGTTGTCTGCATCTTTCCTGGATCCCAAATCAGGTTATGCCTCTTTCCTCCTCTTTTGTTGATGTAAACTTACATAGTCATTTGCAGTCTGTTGCTAACTGTCTTCTTGTTGTATTGTTGATGACTACAACTTTCTTGGATCCCAAATATGATTATGCAATACTCTTCCTTCCTTGTTGATGCAAACTTGTACAGTCATCTGCAGTCTATTGCTGACTATCTTCTTCACTTCAGCATGCCTCCTCTAAGACACCTTCATCATTTCAATCTCTATGTCTAGCTTATCCTCTGGCTGGTACATGCTCTGCAAATTATTATTGCACCATTATTGAATTTTACTGTTGTTGTTGTCCACTAGTTGTTGCATTTCCTTATTATTTATATCTCCGGGATTCTTACTCTCCTCTTCACTTATGCCATTATTGTTTGGCACTTCAATATGCTCCTCAAAATTAGTTGGAGTTGAATCTGCAATTTCTCTATAGTCTTCGTCGCTTACATCTTTAGTCAACCATTCCTCTAAAAATTCCATCTCTTCTACCAAATTCATCAACTCTGAATATTGGTTGGGAGGCTTATCTTCAAGAAATAATTCAAATTCTATTTCTCTAATTACCATTTCATGTTCATCACTTTCTTCTATTCCTACATCCTTCAATTTAATTTGAGAATTAAACTTTACATCTGCCTCATTAGGTACTAAAAACACTTCTTCTTCACTGCTAAGCACTTGTGAACATGTATGCTCTTTGGTTGTACCTTATTTCTTCTCTTACTTAGGTCCTTTCATCAACAACTTTTCTAGCAGCTCAATTTCTTCATCCCATTTGGTAAGCATTTTATTTGAATGCTTCTTTTCGGCTTCCTCATGGCTATCTCCATGAGTCAATTCCTCCTTGTTTTCTACAACAAGAAGTTTTTGTAGTTGTCCTTTGGCAATTCCATTGGGAAAAAAGTGTATCTACTCTCTTTTGGTTGTGTTTATGAGACACTGTGGTCTCATCCTCCATCAAAATAAAATTATGGTCATGCTTTATTTCAATGTTTTGATACATTTCTTTTTCTTCCTTCATCTTCATGACATCTTCAAATGACTTTCCAACACCTGCAAACCCTATAAACACACACAAATTGTCAGTTTTAAAAACATTTGGATTTTCAACGTCTCTTAACCCCTCTATCAGCACATCCATATGTTGATATGAACTATCCAAGTAGTTCGTGAGACTTGCAATAAGTCTCTCATCCTCTTCATCCTCTTCTCCAAGGATGTGTCCTTGCTTTGGTTCACAGAAGTGAACTTCTTCCTCTGTCAATGGCTTCTGTCTAAACTCAACTCCTCTGAGTTCTTCCTTCTTCACCCAAGAACTTAACCTGTGCTTCAAGCTCCTCAAGCTTTTCCTCAACTGCTTCACAAACAGTTGCATCATTGGCCACTTGACTTTCTTCCTCATACTCCATCCTTGTCTCTTGTTCTCTTGGATCTTCCTCTGTAGCAGTTGTGCTATGTAATTGAGTTGCATATTCAACTCAACCATATCTTGGTCAATTTCCTCTTGACTCATCTTCTTCCTTATGCCAATGGCTTTGGCATCTTCCTCTTCCCTATTTTGGCTCCTCTCTGAACCGATGTTATGACTATCAATAGTCATATTCACCATCTCTTGTGAACTTCCCTTGTCCACCTATAGACTGCACTCAAGCCTCTGTAACAAGCTCTCTCCATCAACCTATTATCCAATACCTTACTAAGCCTCTCCTTAGCCTAGATTTATGGTATTCTCGTGGTTCTCTCTCTTATAACCTTCCTTTGAGCAAACTCTGCTCCTATGGGTTTCTGCAGTTTCCACTTCTTCTCTTGAGAACATTCACTTATCCTCTGTTGTTCCAACCTTCAACTAGAATTCTTCAAGGTTCTTGCCACAATTCTTCTCCAAGAGCTCACATGCTCTTCTCATGCATCCAGGAACACAAATTGTTATTTGTTACAACCTTCTAGTTGTTTGTTGCTATCAAATATTTCATGTCTGCTTCAACCTACAAACACAAATTCTCAAAAACCAGAGTTAACATAAAAACATCAAGCAATATCTTCAATATATGTTCATGATCTTATCAACCACATGTATTGCAGATTGTCTCTGCAAATTTCCTCTTTTGATTCGTTCTTTGAATCAATCTCACTTTTCTGTTCTATCAAATTTCACAAAATCTGAACTCCTTTGTATAATATCTTTGCTTTTCCCATGCACTCCTTTATACATGCTTCTTGATCCAGTTCATTGTTTGCAATGTCCTATTGCACATTCTTCTCTCTAAGAGACTGTCTATGTGATCTTAAAGAACATCAGTGTTCTTTCTTTTCCTTCAAGAGCTCAATCATGCTCTGCCCAAGTGCTTTTTGATGTCTTTGCACCAATGTTGTTGTAATAATACTCGCAACATTCAACTGAGAAAATAACTTGCTCTAATCATATCCTTCATTCCCAAAGATCATTTCAATCACTCTGATACCACCTGATGAAAACCTATACCAGGTCTAACCCATAGTTATGGCAGCTATAAGTGACTCAGCTTCTCTCAAACCTGCAATGAGGTGTCCCAAGATCTTCATTTTAGCTTGTCCAAACACTAAGGCATCTAAATCTCTCTGTCAAAATATATTTGTCTAAAACTTGTTTAAAATTGGCCTTTGATTCTCATATTGATCAGATCTGAGCTTAAATTATCTCTTTGGTGCATTCTCTACAAGGTACACAGACTGCCTCTTTTATGGTATCCCCTCTTCTCATACAACCATTCCTGTGACCAAGGACCAAACACAAAGACGTGCATGCCTTTTCTTAGGTCTTGGCCTGAAGGGATTCTTTTTGGTTCTGTATGACCATAAGCTATGATCAATTGCATAGCTCTCTAACCGAGCTCTCCTCCCTTAGCTATCCTTTCCATATGACTTAATGTTGTGAGAAAACACTATTAAAATGACACCTAACTATTGGCTCGTTCCCTTTGCACCGATGGTTTTACTCTACAACATCGCGGGAGTTGAATATGTGGTTTCCATACCACCTCTTGACATTGCGCGATTACCTCTTTTGTTGATGCAAAGGGTCCTTTCTATTTCTTTCCTTATAACTTGAATTTACACTATCATCTATTCATTGTCTGATCAACTATATGATTGATGGCTTAAATACCTTGTCACTCAACACTCCCACATATGACCATAGGCAATGGCCGAGAGCTTAAAATTTCGCAAATGTTAAAAGGTTGTTTTTAAAACCACTGGAGAAAATGTGAAATAACACAGGCTCGACACATGGCCCTCTGAAACCCACTGGTTTTTACCTTTCACATTTCGACTTTACAATTAACCTTCGGTTACTTTGAAGTGCGAATAAAACTGAATTGTTGATCAAGGTTATGCTCAACAATCAAGATTTGTCTCTTTGTAATCTTCATAGTTAAAAGAATGAAAGAATACAACAAGAAGACTTCTCGAATTTGGGCTAGATCATTCAATGATTACGTGGTCTATAAATTAAGATGTTAGTTTGTCGCCACCTCCTCCACCCCTTGTCAAATGACAATCGTTGACGTCATCCATGCAACCCAATAACAATTAAAAAAAATTCAGTTCAAAATAAATAAGGAAAATAAAGCGAAATAACCCTAGCCTAAAATATGGGAAGGGGAAAATGTGTTTATAGTACTAACAGATTAATCGGTTGGAGTGAATGATATATGTCCCGGACATAACAAACACTAGAAAGAATATGCTAGAGTTATGCATAAGCAAACTTATCTTTTGCAAATGGATATCAACGTCTAATAAGGGAGAGGTGTTGGAGGAGAGATGGGGTTGTTGCTGACATAAATAAGATAATTTTAATGGACAAAAGTCTATGTATATGGTTTTTCATATTTTTATAGTGGAGGGTGGAGGAGTTTATTATGGACATTGCTTTAGGAAAAGGAGTAAATGACATTACTTCATAACATCTTGAGTAAGACCCCCCTACATAACAATTGAGCTATCAAATATAAAACTGTTCATGATAGTTTAAGCAATAAAACTAAAATGATAGTCACTTATGAAAGCTTATAATTTCATTGAAATGAGATGCCCTGTAAGGCTACCCAATACTTTCTACAACGGATAATTCACTATATAAGAGAGCCATTATTTCATAATATATCAATGCATGCAAGATTAATAAGGCTCTTATTCAAATAGAGTGTTACTGCCAACAACAAAAGAGGGTGAGACTATGGGAAATTAATAGGGCAATGAGATGGCAGTGATGGGACAAGTTTGTTAATATGCGTTATAAGACCAGTTACCACAATAGAAGAAAGAGAGAGTGTAGTTAAAGAAAAAACCTTCATAATCGTTCTAGAGTGCCATTTTCTAATTTATCATAATTCAATTGGGTTACTCATTGCATGCTTGTACAAATGAGTTGTGATGTAATGATAAGCAATGAGCTCATTGCATGCTTGTACAAATGAGTTGTGATGTAATGATAAGCAATGAGATTTCTTTCATGCCAAGAAAAATACCATCTAGGGTATTCTTCCCCCAACTTAAGAATGTGGAGAATATATATAACACATACATAGGGTTTACAGTTCTTGTAACACAACAAACAAACCATATCATATAATAACACATAAAGACCTCATCATTTCCTCTCAAGACCCAAATCATCCAAGGATAGGATGGGTTCGATCCCATTCTAAGGATGGAAATGGTAATGACATAGTCAAGCTAGGCATTACTTGATTCAAAAATAAGATAGATGCACAAGTTGAGTTGGGATAGTGCCTTGAAAACATATACACATAATTTAGGCCTGACATGGAGAGTGTATGAGAGCAAGAGGAGTAGCACTATGTGTAGCTTGTAGCCACATAAATATGTAGAGGAACAACAAAATGAGAAGACTCGATGTTGTATAAGATAAACAAATATTAGATGGCATCTTATTGGAAGTGCTTCAGGGTTTGGTTGAGCTCACAATACCACTGAAGATCAACTATTTAATCCATTTTCATGCTTAGCTCATAATCAATTGTTTTCATGTTTCTCAGAGATGTTTATTGAGGGTGGTTAACATAGAGGTAAGGTTACCAAGAGGCCAAGCTAGAGAAATTATAGCATGGGTAGATAAAAATGGTGTTTGGTACCTCGATGGCAATGAATCTCAAAATTTACATAATGGAAATAATTACGTGCACCTCCACAAATGTATCAAATGGAAATACTTTAGTTGTAATTAGCAAGCTACGTCCGTGGAGGCGATTTTAGAGAAGGTCCATATACAAAGGATGAAACACAATCAACTCCTTAAAATAGAGAAACTCCCATGGTGAGGATTCAATAACACAATCAACTCCTTAAAATAGAGAAACTCCCATGGTGAGGATTCAATAACATTTTCTCAATTTTCATATGGTAACTTCCGATGTATGTGGGTCAAGTGTATGCTAGACAGAGCTTGAGCCAACATTATCCATTCGTTAGAGATAAGAAGAGATTGTGGCAAGGGTTGGTGCTTGGGCCTCATATAAAATGGCTTCATATGAACACTAGAAGATGAGCACACTTCAAAACAAGCTAGGATCATTGGCTTTTGAACACTCAAACAAGTTATCATCGTGGAAATACTATCGTGCTACGAGCCCAAATGAAACTCATGAAATGCTACCCAATTATTAAATTCCATGGTTGGGTCTAACATAGCTTGAAATGGACAATAAAGGGAAGGTAAAGGGCGCAAACATGTTAGTTGGGTGTAGCTCAAGTGGTTGTGAGGAAAGTTGTTCTTCTCCCCACCCGAGTTCAAATCCCACTTTGTGATATGTTTTCTCTTACTGAGTCGATTCTTGATGAGTTATATGTAATCTATTCATGAGTTGTTAATCTGGTCTTGTGTCTCAAAGAATCTAGGGTTTACCTTGGGTACCATCCTTAGAATGAGGGGAAGTGCTCAAGTGGCTTTCCTCGTGATATGCTACCTAGAAAAAAAAAAGAGTGCAAACATGGGAGGTGGGCCCACTAAATGAGATAAATTGTTCCAATGGGAAATCCCCAACAAAAACAAGAGCTACCTATGTAAGCCACGCAATAATGAAAATATGCAAGTAAATCCAAAAGCTACCTATGTAAGCCACGCAATAATGAAAATATGCAAGTAAATCCAAAACCATTTACCTTGGATTTTAAATGCAAGCAATGCAAAAATATCCTTCGGTTCATAGCCTCAAAGTGCACTCCCAAACTAATATAGGCAACTTTAAATTTTTCCCACAATTTCCAAGGGATTCCATGAATTCAATAGCATTTGAAGGGTCGAGTTCAAGCTCCCCTCACAACAACAACAACACAACTAAGCACACAAGAAGGAATGAAGCGAGTCATGAAATGACCTAGTTCCATCTCAACCATTTGATGCTCAACCAATAACCCAAATTCATTTGCATCCACCAACCTAAGCTATGTTAATGCAAGTAATGATCGCCCATAGTATGGTTGTATGTAAGCCAATCAAATCTCATGCCAATCACAATTCTATCTCTCTGTTTCCCCCACCAACGACCAAACATAGTGGATTTATCTCAATAATCTGTCATCCTCCAAAACACATTCACAATTTGTCATTGCCAAGATTTATACCGCATAATACAAATATGTGGAGATCCAAAGTGCATGTGATGGGAGGTTATGGAGTATGTAGAATTTGAATTTATGAAGGCCAACATCAACCAACCACCTACCCCACCACTCTATATCCCAAAGTTACAACATAGTTGCAAAGCCAATCAAATTTCATATAAATAGTTTATCAAATAAATAAATAAAAATTATATAATTTGTTGCCTAACCTAAACTAAGGAAAAAAATTAAATTATTATACACACAAATTAATAAACATTATCATTATCATTAATATAATTTTAATATTTTTTCCAATTTATGATTATTGATAATAATTTTACCCACTTTCGATATTCTCTTTTTCATTTTTTTTCTTCAATTTATCTAATTTAAAATGATTTTAATTTTTAATTTTTCTTTTATAATTCTCATTTCTTTTATTTCGACTCTTGCTATGTTTCTGTAGCATATATGGTAAAAATTAAATACAAATGACAATTATATATATATATATATATATAAAAAAAATTTTTATTGAAGCGAGAGTGGATAATACAAAGGGAAAAGAGAATATTAAAGTGGGACAAGTTATTATTATAAAAAACAATTATATTAAAATTAAAAAAATCTTCTTTTCTGATTTGATTACGAAGGGAGAGTGGATACGACAAAGGGAAAATAGAATATTAAAGTGGGACAAGTTATTTTAAAAAACAATTATATTAAAATGAAGAAAACCTTCTTTTCGATTCTTTAATTTTTATGGATTCCATGAATTCAATAGCATTTGAAGGGTCGAGTTCAAGCTCCCCTCACAACAACAACAACACAACTAAGCACACAAGAAGGAATGAAGCGAGTCATGAAATGACCTAGTTCCATCTCAACCAATAATCCAAATTCATTTGCATCCACCAACCTAAGCTATGTTAATGCAAGTAATGATCGCCCATAGTATGGTGGTATGTAAGCCAATCAAATCTCATGCCAATCACAATTCTATCTATGTGTTTCCCCCAGCAACGACCAAACACAGTGGATTTATCTCAATAGCCTGTCATCCTCAAAAGCACATTCACAATTTGTCATTGCCAAGATTTATACCGCATAATACAAATATGTGGAGATCCAAAGCGCATGTGATGGGAGGTTATGGAGTATGTAGAGTTTGAATTTATGAAGGCCAACATCAACCAACCACTTACCCCACCACTCTATATCCCAAAGTTGACGACATAGTTGCAAAGCCAATCAAAATTCATATAAATAGTTTATCAAATAAATAAATAAAAATTATATAATGTGTTGCCTAACCTAAACTAAGGAAAAAAATTAAATTATTATACACACAAATTAATAAACACTTTCATTATCATTAATATAATTTTAATATTTTTTCCAATTTATTATTATTATAATAATTTTACCCACTTTCGTATTCTCTTTTTCATTTTTTTTCTTCAATTTATCTAATTTAAAATGATTTTTATTTTTTCTTTTTTCTTTTATAATTCTCATTTCTTTTATTTTTACTCTGGTTATGTCTCTATACGTGGTAAAAATTAAATACAAATGAAAATTATATATATATATATATATATATAATTTTTTTTTTATTGAAGCGAGAGTGGATATATAGTTTAAAATGATTTTAATTTTTTGTTTTTCTTTTATAATTCTCATTTTTTAAATTTTGACTCTTGCTCTCTCTGTATAGCATACATATCTTTGTGTATAGCATACATATCTTTGTGTAGCATACATGGTAAAAATTAAATGCAAATGAAAATTATATATATATATATATATATTAAGCGTGAGTGGATAATACAAAGGGAAATGAGAATATTAAAGTGGGACAAGTTATTATAAAAACCAATTATATTAAAATTAAGAAAATCTTCTTTTCTGATTTGATTATGAAGCGAGAGTGGATACGACAAAGGGAAAATAGAATATTAAAGTGGGACAAGTTATTTTAAAAAACAATTATATTAAAATGAAGAAAACCTTCTTTTCGATTCTTTAATTTTTATATTTAGTGTGTTATTGTTTTTCCTATTTTTTTATTTTTTCCTTTTTATTTTTACTTTCTCTTTTATATTTTTAAAATGTAATTTTGGTTAACAATTTTTCTCTTTTCTAACTTTCATCAAGTTTAAAGTTTTATATATTATGTATTTTTCACTTGGCACTTAAAAAAAAGCGTATCAAGTTTAAGATTTTTCTAACTTTCATCAAGTTTAAGGTTTTATATATTAAGTATTTTTTAATTGGTACTAAAAAAATGTGTATCAAGTTTAAGATTTTATATATTATGTTTTTTTCACTTGGCACAAAAGAATATCTAAATATTGTGAGATAAATAAAGTAAAGGATGAAATTTAACTTTTAAGTTTTTTTAATTAAAAATTATTGCTAAATTATTATATTATATGGACATAACATTTATAGTAATCTTTTCAAGGGTGGCAAGAGTGGGTGGAGTTATCTATTGTCCAAGAGGACAAATAAGTCTGACATTTTCTTGGAGCCTTGGTGTAGCAACCAATAATCAAGCACATGCATATGCCATCTTTAAAGGATTAAGTTTGGCTAAGAGCCAAGGAATAAAAGATATTTCTATCCTAGGGGATTCTTGGGTTATCATAAATCACGTTAGGAAAAGATCCCTTACATAAGATATGAAGCTCAAAAACATTATCGTAAGAGTCCTTAATGAAGTTGAAGCTTTCAAGTCTCTCCATTGTTACCATATACTCCGGATCAACAACTCCATGGCTGACTTCCAAGCCAATTTGGCCATTCAGGAACCTTCGAGAACACTTAGAATTAACGGACAGGTCGTTCAACACTTCATCCCTTAATCTTGGCCATGTCTTGGAACATAATTAAATTTTGGGGTCAATGTTGGGACCCAGTTGCCAACGCATCTCCTTTCCCTAGTCGACATCCAACTCATCCAACCTCCAGCTGAAACACTTGGGTGGGCATGACATGTGGTACCTCAGATTGATGCACGCCGCACTTCAGGATGTTGGAAGGTGGTGCATATGTCCTGTAAAAACAACTCTTTGTCCCTTCGACCCTTGGCTTTATTGTTCACATGCGCTTTTTGGCTCCCCTCTTCTGGTATTGTTTACAATCTCACTCTCTAATCTCTCGCATGGCTCTTTTACTTCTCCTCACCCAATTGGTGTCAACACAATCTCTCGCATGGCTCTTTTACTTCTCCTCACCCAATTGGTGTCAACACAGTCTAGGCTTACACCATCCATATTTAATAATGATGCTTATGCCCGATATTGGTCCTATCACATGTATGTGATTAAGGTTCGTAAGGAAGTTTGGAAGCTAGAGTTCCATCATCACCAAAGGTGGCAGCCCTTCGCACGTAGATGAGGAGAATTAAAGGTAACAACGAAGGTGGCAAGCAATATGAATTCGAGAGGCATGCACCTAAGCATTGTAACTTTGCTCGAATTGTTTGAGTATCTTGCTCTTCCAAACAATCCTCAAACATAACTCGCTGCAAAAACACAGAGTGCAGGAAGGCAAATTGGATCTATGGAAAATCCATGTTCAAGGGTGGCATGTTGGAGAAGGGAACTCCAAGAGGAGGAACAAGTGGTCTTGGTGAACTTAGTGAATTCACTTCACATCAGACTTAACAATGCCTCTTCCCAATGGAAAACCATGATGGAGTTGTTTGTTAAACATACACAAAGGTATCAATAGTTGGGTGATGAGGTTGAGGAAATTCATTCTGAAGTCGTGGAGCCGCGTTCCAGGCTAGTTTCTCCAGCCCCATCTATCTCGAGCTCAACCATATCTCATGTTTTGTCTTCTTTGGACCCTCCTAGACATGAACCTGACTCGAATTCACCCCCAGACTCTTCAAAAGGGGCGCAAAAAGGAAATGACCCTGCAAATGTTTAAGTTTTTATGTTTTGTTTTAGTATTTTGATACTAGAGATCTTCTACTGTCTTTATAGCAGGCTTTTCAGTAGTTATGATTTAGTGATTGGAATTTTTTCTAGTCCTGTTGTATATGGTATTATGTTGTAGTCTGTTTTTGATGTTACAAAGGCAATATTTGGACTCTGTAAGGACTATATCTGTGTCTTTTTTATAGACATTTTTTAATAATTTTTTTCCCAGTTTATTAAAATAAATAAATAAATAAAAATTTATAGTAGTCTCTAGTAGGGATCTGCCTTGAGGAAAACCATAATCCCTGCCAGCAGAGAATCATCCGAATTGTTCATGATCATCTCATCGGAGTTCTGTAAAAAATATTTACAAAAAGAGACTATAAACCTAGATAAATTACCTATGATTGTCCATGCTATCAAAAGAATTAAGAGATACAAGATAAAACATACATCATGCCTAAGGAGAGTGAGGTCCATCCTCTTTGAAAGCTTTGACCAACAGGTCAGTCTCCATTCTTTGTTCTTGAGCAACGTCAACAGAAAGATAGTCGTCATTTAGGATAATGGGGTTTTTCTGAGTACCTTATGAGCATGATGAAGTCTTTTGTTGCATGGACTTGCATGCCTCCTCCCCAACCTATGAGACCGAGATATCAATGCCAAAGATGACTTTGCACATGGCTTCAAATTTTCCTTTGAAATTCAAATTGTGTGGAGAATATCCTAGAGCTCAGTCCTTGTGCTACCCAAAGCTTGGGCAATTAACATTTTTACTAGCCAATAAGTCTTTGCCAGTTTGAAAAACTTGGTCCTCCTAGTCCTTGAATAAACAAGGTCTTTAACCTAGCCCTCAACTTCTTGTAGAATATGCTCCTTCAAGAGGGTTTAATCTTGTGCTACCCAAAGCTTGGGCAATTAACATTTTTACTAGCCAATAAGTCTTTGCCAGTTTGAAAAACTTGGTCCTCCTAGTCCTTGAATAAACAAGGTCTTTAACCTAGCCCTCAACTTCTTGTAGAATATGCTCCTTCAAGAGGGTTTAATGCTTAGCTTGGACTTAATTTTCTATCTCCTCTACCTCCCTCTTGGCCTCTTCTTGGAATTTTTCCTTAAACAACTGCTTATCTTCCCAGGCATCCTTTATATCATTGAACAATAACAACAGATCCTTTGAGGTCTTCCCGCCATTGCCCCATAATTAATTTTATGTGCCCCCACACTCTTACCCGAGTTGCGGACCATGCTATTGATATCTAACCCCCAATCAATATGCCAAAACAACCACTAAGGTCACACTCTATAGTTGAGGAGGGAAGAAAAGAGGCAAGATATTGACCAAAGGAGTAACAAAGTCCTGAAACTTAATATCTTAGTGGAAACAAAACTAAAACCTCTCTCAAACAACACACTCTGAAATAGAATTAAATCCTCTCTCGAACACCACCAAATCTTGAGAACAAAAGACCAGTTACCTGGGGCTAATGGCAAAAAAGGACTTTGGGGTATCCATCTCCTAGCCTATTCCCTTTCTCACCAAAAATCCATCACCCAGCCTAATTGTAATAGAGTTGCATTCTAGCAACCTCCGAGTTCGACATAATAAGGTATTCCCACACAGGACGAACACCTTTAGTAACCACTCACACAAGTAGACCAAAGATCAACACACCAATGTTTTTATGAGGTTAAAAACCTCCAAGAGGGAAACAATCCACGACCCCAACCAACGTGGCCACTTGAGGAAATATATTAATGCAAAAGAAAAATATTTACAAGAGAGTTTCTCACAATTGAACATCGATAAATGACCCTCCATTCTCTTTAAATAGAGATCATTAACCAATCAGGTGTTAAGACATGGATCAATGTAGCCATTAAGATCGAGAGGAATATGAGTCGTCGGATCACTCTATGTCTAGAATATATCGTGACTGTCAGATTACATAACTACTAATGCATACCAAAGAAACACACTAAGAAACACGCTTTTAGCTAAAGACACATTAGACCAAGTTGATCTTAAGTAACTCCTAAGTGTCTAAGTATCCAAACATCCCCCCTTAAGAACAACTCGAGATATGATTGAAGGATTTATAAAGATGACATAATAGGAGAAGGAAGGAATCACTAGAGTGTATCCCCCTTTAGTGAGAACTTCCTAAACTCCTAACATAGATCAAAATTTGGAAAACTTCACTTCTGTAAGAGATGTTGTGAAAATGTCTGCAACTTGATCTTCTGTAGGGAAAAAGAGAACTTCAATAACTTGATCATGAATGAGATTTTTGATGAAGTG